>ML102029.1:0-201117 GCA_003697995.1 Taxidea taxus jeffersonii | reverse complement strand
AAAAAAAAAATACTAGGTTTAGGGACTCCTGGGTGCCTCAGTCTTTAAGTGTCTGCCTTCTACTCAGGTCATGATCCCAGGGTCCTGGGATCGAGCCCCGCATCAGGCTTCCTGCTCAGTGGGAGCCTGCTTCTCCCTCTCCCACTCCTCCTGCTTGTGTTTTCTCTCTCTCTATGTCTATTGGTCATAAATAAATAAAGTCTTTTAAAAAATTTTTTAGAAAAATAAAAATATCCTAGGTTTACTGGAAAAATTAACTCAGACTTTTTGCTCTCCTTTAAACGTTTATATTGGTGGGAGTTTTTCTGTATAAAGCATAATCTGAGGTGTCTACCAGGCAGATGGCTCTATAGCGGTATTCATTCATGTTTTATTTAAGACCTATTGTGCCTTTTTGCAAAATTTCCAGGTCATCCTCTACTTGACAAAATAATTTAACTAGCTTTTAATACTAACATGTCTATAGGAACCAAACCGAGATAATAATATGATGGGATTCAAGAAAATGTTTCTGAATCCAGATAGCTAAAGGTTTAGTGGAAATGTTCCCAATTCTGAATGGAATACTTAGAACAGCAAATATTGTATCTTGCCTACTACACCAGGCATTTATATTTCATGACCAGCCACTAATACTGAGGTTGAAAATTCAGATTATTTTTCCCCAACAATAACCATCATAGAGCATACTTTGTCCTTCCCCTGCAATGTATAATGTTTCTAGGTAATTGCTGCCCTGCTCTCTTGCTGCCAGAAGTAAAGAAGCCCCTAGTTTCTGGGCATTTGTCCTGACCTTCATTTTTAAGTCAGTAACCCCAATCTGATGAGAACACAAGTGTTAAGTGTCCTGTTAACTAAATACTGAGTGTCTTGATCAAGAACAGGCAAAGGATAGGTCCGCTGTCTAGAGATCTGGTTGCTTACCTAAGCCTTGAAATGTATCCTTCCTTTCAGAATATCAGGATATTTTAGCATTCTGGGTAAGTTCTATCTTCTCATTTCCAGGACAGAGGAAGAATCATACATTTATTGTATATGTCTTATGGCCACATAATTCAAGAAGCAAATTCGCAAATCCCTTTGCTTTTCTGTGTTGTGTTGCCTTTAGACCCAGAGCAGGGGGGCCTTGCCCCGGGTGCCATGATTTAGAGCAGTGGTTCTCCACCAGGCTTAACTTTGCCCCTTAGAGGGCATTTGGAAATGTTCATAAGACCTTTTAAATTATCAGTCCAGGAGCACTGGGGGCGGGGGTGGCTCCTAGCATCTAGAGGGTAGAAGTTGGGGGTGATGCTGAACATCCTACAGAGCACAAGACAGCCTCACACAGTAAATAATTATCTGGTGTAAAATGTCAGTAATGCCAAGGATGAGAACCCTGATTTAGAGGGACCACTCTGGCTTTCCTCCCCAGCCATGCCTCACCCCAGGGGGCAAGGAGTCTGTCCGTGTGGATTCACTGATATTTTTTTAATGAGCCATAGAATGGTACGTCTGGTGCTGAAAGATTTATTTTTGTGCATGAGAAGCATTCTAGGGCTTAAGAGTTTCATGGAAAACTAATTTTTATAATGACACCCCCCTCTTCTTGATGATGAATTTCTTGTATTTTCCACTTGACATAACGGAGAGATTCAGACTAAATTGCCTTTCTTGTTGGAGGTTAATGAATGAGATGCAGAAACATCCCAGGTGCAATGCTCTGTGGAGACCTTTTTCAGGGCAACTGAAGGTGCCTTGTGGGTTGAAAGACTGAAGTGTCCTTTGCCATGATTTTTCTATCCACCATCATGCAAATCCTATGCTGAACAGAGTTCCTTGTGCGAGTCCCTTTTGCCCTATAAATACCCACCTCAAGAATGACTTAATTAAACAACAAATCTGTCTTCCTTTGGCTTTTGGCCAAGTGCCTGGATTTAGGAGGCCCTCAAGCTCTCTGACTGCAGAAAGGAATTCTCAGGATGTAGGTATCAGGAGAAACACCATCAGGGGTGTTTGTGACTTCTGTCTGACTTAAAGCTTTCCTCTCACCCATGTTTCCACACACAGAAATTCTGAGATTAACAAAAAGCCAGACTCTCATTTTGGTCAGAGAAACAGAACTCCTCATTTTGCAGCAGGTTTTGTGAAGTCTTCAGTCGTCCCACCGTTCATTCAAGTTCCTGAATAAATTTCTATCTTGTGGAACTCTTCTTTTTTTAAATTTTTATTTAAACATATAATGTGACCCCACCCCACTCTCCCATCACCCCTCCCTTCAACCCCCCTCAGTTTGTTTTATGACATTAAGAGTCTCTTTTGGTTTGTCTCTCTCCCGATCCTATCTTGTTTCATTTATTCTTTTCCTAACCCCTTAACCCGCAACCCCATTGCATCTCCACTTCCTCATATCAGGCAGATCATATGATAGTTGTCTTTCTCTGATTGACTTATTTCACTAAGCATAATACCCTCTAGTTTGTGGAACTCTTCTTAAAGTGTGGTCAGGGTTCATGCTCTGTGTTTTAAAAACCAAATGATTAGAATGCATTCATTAAGGGCTTTGCTTTGTTTTTTCTTTGGCTAATCTGTCATCAAGTGTTCTCTTTAGACAGTTTTCCTTTTTTATAAGTAACAGGATTTGGGGGAAGGTTTGGTTCCTTTGTTTTCTATTATGAGATTACAATAGTTTTTAACTAATAATCAGCTAAAATGTTCATTTTTCTTTCAATGCTGTTGAGTCTAACCTTGCTTCCCTTCCTGGGCCTTCCCACCTACCCCGCCTTCCATTTTTTTTTTTTTTTTTTTGAAAAATGGCATCCTGTTATTGGAAAGAAAAGTCACTAAGCCTGCCAACATGATGCTACTACAACTTCAGGATTTCCAGGTTCATTTGAGCTCTGAGTGCTGCCATTCTTCTCACTTATCTTTTTTTGGGGTAGGGGGGTTGGTTGTCATAAACAGGTATTTGCACTCATAGACAAGATGGCAAAATCTAGATTACAAGCATGTAGTTGAATACATAAATTACATGTATTTCTCTTAGGAAATTCTATGTGATGCCTTTAAAAAAATGTTTAAAATTTAAATTTGATTTAGTTAACATACATTGTATTATTAGTCGCAGCGGTAGAATTTAGTGATTCATCAGTTGCATATAATACCCAGTGCTCATTCCATCAAGTGCCCTCCTTAATGTCCAT
Organism: Taxidea taxus jeffersonii; assembly: GCA_003697995.1. NCBI lineage: Eukaryota > Metazoa > Chordata > Mammalia > Carnivora > Mustelidae > Taxidea > Taxidea taxus. The sequence continues at coordinate 197,938 of ML102029.1, read as the reverse complement.
CACCCAGTTACCCCACCCCCCACCCACCAGCCCTCCAGCAACCCTCAGTTTGTTTCCTAGAGTTAAGAGTCTCTTATGGTTTACCTAGCTGTTTTCATTTGATTTTATTTTTCCTTTCCTTCCTCTACATTCATCTTCTCATTCATCCTTGATACATTTCTCCAAACATTTCCACCAGGGAATGAATCCATATACATATCACTTTTTTCATCAGCATGCACCCTTGCCACCCCCAACTTTCATCGAAGGAGCTTACCTTTTACTTGAAAAGAAAGATAGAGGCTATCTGATTTGAATTCTCTACCCCCCTCCAACTTCAGCAAAATACAACTTTCCTGCCAGCTTTGGAGGCAGCCTTCTTCCTTCTTCTCTAAATTAATTTCTCCTCCTCTCTTACCCTTGGGCATTAGGTGATGAAAGCCCAAATGGTTTTCTACAAATATGGATTGTCTAAAAGAGCCAATTATTTCATTTAGAATAGAATATTTTACACAAAACCTGAATACTTTTGAAACTTAAGGTTTTAAATCTTGGATATAGTGTAACCATATTTATTTGAATGATTGAATGAGAGGTTCACAGGAAAATATTGGTAGAAGTTGACTAAGAATATAGATAAGAGCAAAATAATGTTAACTCCCATCTCTATTTTTCAGAGTTTTTCTTAATTTTTAGTGCATGAAGATTTTGCAGTATGTTGAAAAACTTCATTATAATTTTATACTGTCCAAATAGACACTAAGTAGCCATCAATTTCCTTTACTTATTTCTTTATTTTTTTGTTGTTGTTTATTTACTTTATTTTAAGGTATTGCTACACTGCAGGATTACACTGGGCAAGAAAAGAGGGGGAAAAAATTCCAGGCAGATATACTCTATTGTCCTTTTTGTGATCTCTGCCCAAAGTTGCTCTTGTTTTTAAGATATTGGAAATTTCATGTCATATACATTAGAATTCTAATACCTCACAAAGTTCAAACACATGTCAGTGGAGAGAATGATTACAATTGCTGTAACCATTGGGATCTTTATTGCTTTAGCATACTTTTAGTAGCTTCCTTTCTTGCTGATCACATTCCATGCCAAATTTCTATTATAAATTTCCCTCTTTGAATATTGACTTATAATGCAGTGCTTTTCTGAAAGACAATGAGTACTAAGGAATGATATTGCCTGGTCAAAGATCACTGTACTTTGAATATGTCATTCTTATTTGTCCTTATATTAGAGAACCATCCGTGACCGAACTGGTACAGGAACAGGAGGAAGACCAGCTGTGGCTGACATTACACTCCAGCTGGGAGAGCCTCAATGGGACCACTTTGCATGAACTGCTGGTAAAAGGGTAAGACCCCTCGCACAAGAGCTGTGTAGAGTAGATTATGGGACAAGAGTCTATCATCAGGGACCTCCTCCTGTTTCTAATTTAAGATAATCCAAATTTATCAAGTCAATAAAAAACTTCCATCGAATGGTGATTTGCCTTTATATTTCAACATTGTTTGGCTCTATCTCTTCTTTCTAGACATAGATAATTTTTTCTCTTGTTAATTATATATTTCTTTAGTGATGATTACAGAAACTATCATGGGGAAGGAAGAGGAACTTGGGTTCTAATTTTGGAGTTTTTTCCACATCCTATTCAAAGTAAATTCTCATATCTGCAGTTTGTACAGTTGCTTACATGGAACTAGTTAGCAGGGAATTGAAGTAATGAGATCTGGTCAAACTTGAACAGGCTGAGGGAAAAAACTGACACAAAATGAAGTTATAATCAAGTAGCCTTGCAAGTATACTTCTGAAAATTTTCCCTAAAAAAAAATCATGACACCTTGAACAAGGCTGTCTCCCTTGTCCATGGATGGGGATATGGGGATATGGAGGGAAACTGATGGAATTAACATCTATTTAGTGGTTATTACATTATAGGGTCATAGCTACAGAATATTTAAATAACTTGATCAAAACTCAGAGCCCGAAGTGGGCTCTCAGCTCAAACCAAATTAATCTGACTCCAAAGCTTTTAGTAAGTGCTAGATAAACCACTTAAGAATTTCAGAGAAGAAATCGAAAGGTAGGCCATTTCTCTTTTAAAATGTCCTGAAAATTTCCCCATAGACCAAACTCTGCAGCCAAATTTCTGAAGTACTTCCTTCAAAACAACGACCTGAATCTTTCAACAGAATGATTTGTTTCCCCAAATTGCAAATGCCAGAAAAGACATTTTAAGCTTAATAGATAACATATATACATACATACATACATTTCATTGTAAGTTGGGAGTTGGTAGAACTGGTTCCACTTCTGGCTTTCTAACTAGATTTGTGATCTTATATAACCACAATTCCCTATAAAAAATTGGTACAGATAGCCATTGCTGTTTTTTCCTATTTCTACAAGTTGTGATTTTGGGATCTAACAAATAACTAATTATTGAGCACCTCTTCCCTGCCAGGTTCAGTACCAGGTTGTGAGGGGTTGTAGGAGGGAATGAGGGAGACAAGGGTCCTGTCTCAAGGAATCTACACTGTTTAGGTGGACAGAGAGACCATAAGCTAGTAAACAAAATGAATTTCAGATACTTGGAAATACCGCAAAGAAATTAAGAATAACAAGATAGAGAGCAGGGAGGAGACAGGACTTTAGGTTGTGGGAAGGCAAAAAGCAGACATGCTTTTCCTGTATTTATGAAACAAATAATTACACATCCCCCCAAGAAGATTTAGCAAGAAATGAAATTACAATAAATCCTCAAAAAGGAATGTGGACATGACATATTTAGGGATTTTTTTTTCCCTGAGAAATCTAGGATTCTAAGTGCATTGTAGTATTTTTGACAGTCCCAAAGTGTCTTTTGTTGTTTTAATTTATACAGTGAATAAACACTTTGTGATTGGAAGAGAACTTTGTGATTGAAATTTAATGAACCCTGAAGGGTGTTCTCTTGTGCAGCCACATTGATAGATGTTTAAACATGGCCCGTGTTCTTACCTTTAAATATTAACTATGATTTTTAGAAGGGTCTTTCTTTCGTGAAGTTACTTCCTGTTAAGTTCTACTGACTGGTTCTGATCCCAGAATCTAGAGTTACATGAAATAAATTTAACCCCCTTTCTTTCTGTCAGCCAATCATAGATCCACATTTTAATATCACAAGTCTCATCAAGATTCTTTCCCAGTCTAAAATTTAGCTCCTTTATCTGTTCTCTAACTTCTGAAGTAATATTTTCTGTCAGATTTCTTGTTAATACTTTTGGACATCCACACCCTCTCTGTGGGCATTAAAATCTGACATGCTCCTTCTTCACCAGGGATTCTAAGAAGTAGCCCAATTCCCTCACCTTCCTCTCGCTAGTTTGAAAAATCATTGTTTGAGTCACTTTTTTGTGTTTGAGTCGGTATTTTGGGTGGTGCTACCAGCCAAGAGGAGGTGGGAGACTTTGCTAACAGTAGTTTCTTTTCCCACCCATGTTAAATTATATTATGATGATATTAAATAAACTAAAAAAAATGTACACATCTTCCATGTACCCTTATTTCCAAGGTGATATTTGACAACAGTGCTGTCTCAAGAATTTCTGCACGAAGTACAGGTAATCTTTACTGAAAGAATATGACCTCCGGGAACTGGTGAACCTATGTCTTGTTTTTCACTGGTGAAGTGTTTGAAGTGAATGATAAATGTATAGCTTAACATTATGCCATTGTATGTTTCCAAATCTAGGCAGGCTTGTCATAGCAGAAGTAAGATTTCTCTTCTGTGTACTAAACAAGGTAAGAGAATTAGTGGTGTAACAATGGAATATGAACTTAATTTAACTGGGTTGGCTAAGGGAAAAAACAGAAACTTGCACTTCGCAGCAAAGATCCAAGTTCGGCGCTGGGTTTGGCGGTGAATCCCACATTGTCTTTCCGGTTCCCTGATAGACTGTGGGCGTCGCCCTGCTGCCCGAATGAACAAGAGGATCCTTGGGGGTCGGACAAGTCGCCCTGGAAGGTGGCCGTGGCAGTGTTCCCTGCAGAGTGAACCCAGTGGACATATTTGTGGCTGTGTCCTCATTGCCAGGAAGTGGGTCCTGACGGTTGCCCACTGCTTCGAGGGGTAAGCTGCACTTTGTCGTTTGACTTTGCCTGGATTTGATCATTTTGTCCCTTGGGTGTTCTTATGGACATATGTCATTTTGTGAAGCCACTTCAGTGCAAAAGCCACAGTTGGTCTACTTCCTTTATCTGCTTAAGTTTTTCTACTCTTTATGTTGTCATCCTATGTATGTGCTAATCATTTATTGGATTATGATTTCTTCCTGAAGAGGAGGGAAGAGGACTTTGAGAAGCAGAGTTAAAGGTACCACTGTATGTGTATTAGGGTTTTCCAGAAAATGTGAGACCAGTAAGAGGAAGGGTGAATGGGGGCTGCTGGTGAGTCCAAAATCTAATGGTGTCGATCAGCATCCTGGAGACTCGGAGAGTTGCAACTGGGGTCCAAAGGCCATCTGCTGGCAGAATTTCTTCTTGCTCAGGAGAGGTTAGTCTCTGTTCTCTTCAGGTCTCCCATATATGGGATGAAGATAACCATATTATGGAGGTTAATCTTATTTATTCAAAATCCATCAGTTTAAATGTTAATCTAGCCCAAAAAACACCTACACAGAAGCATCTAAAATAATGTTTGACCAAATATTTTGGGCGCCATGGCACAGCCACATTGTCATATAAAATCATTACAATATGCCTAAAGGAAGCAGAAAACTAAGACAAAGGGCAAACCTACCTTAAATTGACAACCATCACTGTAGAAGGTCCTCTCCCGTTCCAACTACCTGTTGTACTTTTGGAGAAAAAACAAAACAAAACAAAACCCCCAAACCAAACAATAATAATAACAAACAAAAAAATCCCAGACATTTAGTATGTTCCCACAAGAATCTGGGGGTCAAGACATTTGGACACGACACAGCTGGTGCAGCTTGTCTCTGATCAGCAATGTCTGGGCCCTCAGCTGGAAGATTCTAGGGCTGAAGACAGGAACCATAGCAAGTCAGGTAGTCAGTGCTGCCTGTTGGCTGGGGCCTTAGTACACCATGGCGGCTGGCATCCCCCAGAACCAGCTTCTCCAAAAGGGAGACCTAGCCTCCGGATACACACACGGTGCCTCTCCTGTGTGGCTGGTTAGAGCCCTCATAAGCCTCACCCAGATCCAAAGGGAAGAAAAAAAAAATCTCCTCTCAGTAGGAGGAGGATTTGAGGGCAGGTTTTAAAAACTATCATGCTAGGGCGCCTAGGTGGCTTAGTGGGTTAAGCCTCCGCCTTCAGCTAAGGTCATGATCTCAGGGTCCTCGGCCTCTCTCCTCAGCAGGGAACCTGCTTCCCCCTCTCTCTGCCTGCTTCTCTGCCCACTTGTGATCTCTGTCAAATAAATAAATAAAATCTTAAAAAAAAACCCATCATGCTACTTTTTCCCCTATTTTTAAAAAATAATTTTACTTTATTTCAGAGTAAAATTAAATATTAAATAATAGCAAAAATTCAAAACAAAATAACTCATAATTCTGTCACCTAACTAAATTGATTGTTTTCATTTGATCAGGTTAATTTCTAGGAAAAATTCAATTTCTTTTTTTTTTTTCCCATTTTTTTTTTCTTAGCTTTGCCACTTACTGTGTCATCATGGATCAATTCATTAACTTCTCTGGGCCACAGTTTCCTCACCTGGGACATGGGGGAAATAACAGTTTCTACCTCACAGTGTCAGTGCGGGCAGTAATGAAATAGTCTTGTACAAAGTCTTGAGAAGCATGTCTGACATTGATCAGTGAGCTCTCACTAAAGGTCAGCTTTTCTTTTAAAAAACTACTACCAATAACGTGCATTCTACCTTTTCCCTTTGCATGATGGCATGAGTAAGTTTGCATTTTGCTGGCAGTATTTTCTTTTTTTTTAAGATTTTATTTATTTATTTGACAGACAGAGATCACAAGCAGGCAGAGAGGCAGGCAGAGAGAGAGAGAGAGAGGAGGAAGCAGGCTCCCTGCTGAGCAGAGAGCCCGATGCGGGGCTCGATCCCAGGACCCTGGGATCATGACCTGAGCCGAAGGCAGAGGCTTTAACCCACTGAGCCACCCAGGCACCCCTGCTGGCAGTATTTTCTTAAATTATGTTCAGTTAGCCAACATATAATACATCATTAATTGTTGATGTAGTGCTCAACGATTCATTAGTTGTGTGTAACACCCCATGCTCATCACAGCACATGCTAGCGGTATTTTTATCTTCTTCCCTACTCTCTCTACTTTCTCATCATCCTCACGATAACCCCTGTTACAGCCTAGCCAGTGTCCCTTGACAGCCAAGCACACATACATTCTGTACAGGGTCCCACTGTTCATTTTTACTATTTGGAATCACAGTCTGTGCTTTTGTTTGTTATTTTTCTCATACAACAATATATCATGGATCCCCCTCTAAGTCAATGGGGGTAGCTCGAGCTCATTCTTTTTCAAAACTAAATGATAGTCCCTTATCTAGATTTACCATAACTTTTTCTATTATTCCCCAGGCAATGGACATTCAGGTTAGTTCCAGCTTGCTACCATCTTAACAATACTATAATACCTCTTCTCAAACAAAGCTACTCACCCACTGGTCCTCTTGTTTCTACAGACTAGAGTCCCAGCATCTATTCTTAGCTCTACATGGGAGTTCCAGAGATGAATACACCTTTCTTACCTTGGAGTGCTAACCTAGTGAGGAGGCAGACATAAAAAAAAAAGAATAGAATGTGATAAGGGATTATAAAATAAAAATGTGCATATCTAGTTGACTGCTCCTCTAGGGAAAATAAAATATTAAAAAATCAAACCAGAAGCCCTTCTTGAGGACTTTTATGTGTAAGATCCAAAATAATTGGAAGAGTCTATGTAGTATGTTGGGAAATACATGACATTTTTATTGCTTTGGAAGGGGCCAGATGTTTCCAGATGTCTTGCCCAGATTTATATCCCTGTGATAAGCAGAGATAATACTAGCAAGAGTACATTCATTAAAACACGATGACTTAAATAAATCCAACAGTTCTATAAAAGGAATGATTCTGTTTACCTGGTAGTTAAGCCAGGTTCTTACGCCTTTTCTGTCATTTCTGTATGTGGTATCCAGGCTTCCTCTTTCACCGACCCTTCTGTAAAGTTAACAAGAGACCTTGCAATAGAGAAGAAATATGTATTTACAGTTAAGGAGATGGATATTATATCAAAGGTCTTGGTGAAATTTTATGAAACACTAAAGAGAACTGCCAAGAGGGACCCGGCCTGTTGAGAAAAAGCTAGAAATTGCCCAGCTTCATATAAGCCTTCGCTTGAATGTGTGCTATTAACAGATTTCATTTTACAGTCCTCTCCAGTGGCCTGCAAACTTTGAGAACTTCTCGTTGTAAGTCTTATTCTCTGCTGGAGCCATCAGCTGCTGCAATTAATGGGATTCCCTTCATATTGTGATTCCATACTTTGGCAAGGCCCAGCGTGACCCATATTTAGGTCTTCTCAAGGCTGTCTCTTTTAATTATATTGGTTAAAAAAAGAAAGGACAAGGTTGTTTTGCTGTTTTATGGAGTATTTAAAAATCCCAAATGAGAATTAAAAACATATGAGATACTAAGCTGATCAGACCAAGTCCCAATAATGCCCTAATCACAAAACTTCAACACTTCTGAGGAAGAAAGACTAACTTTCAGGGGTAATTTAACAAGCAATTTTCTGTCTTCTTCCTTCTCTGAAAGTCTCAAGGCTGAACTTCTGAGGCTGGCCCACAAGTAGTCATTGTCAGAAGCATCTAATTTCTCTTCAGGAAACGCACATGAAAAGTGATCACCTCACTACAGGACCATAACCCTTAACCCGCCATGTTCCCCACGCTGCGATTTCTCCCAGCCAGCTCTTATCTCCAATAGGACTGCAGATGCTGGTCTGCACATGTCCCCCAATGATTTCAGTCCCCCAGTCTCCTCCTTGTGCTCTTTCTCTTCCCAGTTAACCTTGTGCACCAAGCTCATCATGTCAGTCCTCTTGCTGAGAACTTCAAGGTCTTTGTCCCTGGATCTGTCTGCCATACATACTGGGCAGATCTCCAAAAAAGAGTCAATGTGAATATCACATTTTTGGATCTTGATATTCTTGCTTTTCAGAGCTGAGAGAGAACATCCCCCAAGAGGGCAGATCAGCACCATCCCTGACTTTCAACATCAGTTAGACCCTTAATATTACTCAATCATCTTTCTATCTCCTTCTGGACAGCTCCCTCACTCATTCTCCACAAAACAAAATAACTGCTCTTTCCCAGCTCTCCTGGTGTAACGTTATGTGTTATCTCACATTGATTGATTTGAAAATGTTGAACTACCCTTGCATCCCAGGGTTAAATCCCACCTGGACGTGATGGATAAGCCCATCACCCAGCAATTGCATTACTGGGTGTTTACCCCAAAGATACAGATGTAGTGAAAAGAAGGGCCATATGCACCCCAATGTTCATAGCAGCAATGTCCACAATAGCCAAACTGTGGAAGGAGCTGAGATGCCCTTCAACAGATGAATGGATAAAAAAGATGTGGTCCATAAACACAACGAAATATTATGCAGCCATCTGGAAAGATGAATACCCAACATTTGCATCAACATGGATGGGACTGGAGGAGATTATGCTGAGTGAAATAAGTCAAACAGAGTAAGACAAGTATTATATGGTTTCACTTATTGTGGAATATAAGGAATAGCATAGAGGACATTAGGAGAAGAAAGGGGGAAATGAAGAGGCAGAAATTAGAGGGGGAGATGAGCCATGAGAGACTATGGACTCCAGGAATCAAATTGAAGGTTTCAGAGGGGAGGGGAAAGTGGGGGGTTGGGTTAGCTTGGTGATGGGTATTAAGGAGAGCACATGTTGCATGGAGCACTGGGTGTTTTATGCAAACAATGAATCATGGAACACTACATCAAAAACTAATGATGTACTGTATGGTGACTAACAAAACAAAATAAAAAATTATATTAAACAAAAAGTCCTTGGTGACAATGACCTGACTCTATGCTTGCCACTGTGCTGCCTCCTATGGAGATACTCTCTCTCATCCTCTTCTCTCCAGTGGAAAATATATGGGTTTAGGATGTGGCTGGAAGTTGGCTTAAAATATGTGCCAAACCTCATAGTTTCTGGAGGGTCACAGAAACTGGGAGTTTCTCAAATGAGCATCTAATAATATGGGACACTTCCAATATACCTCCATAGTAAAATCATGTTTCTACCCTAAGAGACAACTACCTGACATCTCCTTTCTCCCCTAATCCTCTCACCCTCCTTTGTTCTCACCTCATACTTCATGGAGAAAACAGACACGATCATATATTTCCCTTTGTCTTACACTTAACCCCCCAAAATTACCTGTAAATACAGCCACATCCCCTTCTTTCCCTTGAATTAATGTAGAAGATTTGTCTCTTTTTCTATTTAAGACAATCATATCTGCCTTCATCCTTTTAAAAACTTTATTTTTAAAATCATCATTTCCATTTTGCATCAATTCCTCCCTTATTTCTGGGTCATTCTCTTCAACAAACTTGCCTTGATATCACTAACTTGAGTCCCCTTCTCTTGATTTTCCATCTCTCCTCAACTATTGCTCATTCTGCCTGGAATTTACAGTAAAACTCCCAACAGACTTTCATATAGTCCCTCCCTCCCTTTTTCCACTTCCCATCTTCTCCTCAGCCCACTCTGATTGAGCTCTCATCAAGGTCATCACAGATATCACAGATACAGCGAAGTCTTTGATGACTTCCATCTTGCCATATCCAATGATGACTTTTCAGTTTCCAACTTACTGGAACCCTCCCTAGTATTTCATCACTACATCTGTCTTGAAATACTTTCTTCACTTTAATTTTAGAATAACAAAAATATTCCTGTTTTCCTCTTATTTCACCAACCTACCCATTTCTTTCTCTTTTCCCATCTCTTCCTTCTTTAGGCCACTGAATGCTTTAATGCTCCAGAGCTATTATGGACTGCAGGCTTTGTTTCCCCACAAAATGCACATGTTGAAACTCTGACCTCCAACAGAATGGAATTTGGAGGTGAGGCCCTTGAGAGGCAATTAAGTCATGATGGTGGAAACCCCATAATGGGAATAATGTCCATATAGAAAGAAGAGTGCTTGTTACCTTTTTCTGCCATATGAAGTTATAAAAAGATGATTTTTATCTATAAACTAGGAAGAATATCTTCACCAGAACCTAACCATGCTATTACCCTGATATCCAGCCCCCAGAACTATGTCTTATTTAAGTCACTCACTCTATGGTAATTTGTTATAGCATCCTGAGTTAAGACAAGGACCCAATTCTTGGCTTTCTTATTTGTCTACAATCATCTCATAATATGGTTTTGAATACATTACATGTTTGAACAAATATGAACATCAAGTATTGATATGAATATCATTATGAATATAACATTTGAATATACATATGAATATCATACATTTATTCATGATTTCCAAACTTATATCTTCAGCCCGGCCCAGAACTTTCCCAACCAGCACCCCTACCCACTGACTTTAAACATGTGTATTTAACTAGATGAGATGAGATGTCCATTTAAATGTGCAATAAATATCCTACTTTAATGGCCAAAACAAAACTTGATTTCTTACCTCTCCTACTGATCAAATAATTGTGTGCCTCCGAAACTTTCCCCATCTCAGTAAAAATCATCATTATCCATTGGTTTGTCAAACCTAGGAATCATCCTTAATTCCTCTCACATTTACCCTAGTAATAATTTCTGTAGGATCTTCTTCCAAATTATCTCTAATCCAAACACCTCTCACCATCTTCATGCTATAATCCTCTTCTAAGCCATCATCATACCAGGGCCCACTATTATATTGGTTTCCTGGGGCTCTCATAATAAAATACCATAAACTGGTATTTGGTGGCTTGAACAACAGAATTTTATTATCTTACAGTTCTGGAAGCTAGAAGTCCAAGATCTAGGTATGCTTAAAACCCTTCCCATTGCAACATGAATAAAATCTTCTCATCATGACTTTTCAAGATCTAGTCCTACCTCTTGGATAGCATCTCCCCCTATTCTCCCATGGTTCATGGGCTGCAGACATCAAGCCTTCTTTGTATGCCTGAAATCTTCCAAGCTCTTTTCTACCTGGGATGTTTGAACTTGGACTGCTTTTGCAGTTAGTCACAAAATGACCTCCTTCTGGCCATTAAAGTCTCTAGTCGAAGACCTTCCCTAACTTTTTGGCTACAGTGAAATCATCCCCTTCAGCCATCCATCATATAACCCTCTCTTGTCACTTCTAAGTGCTCCAGAATATCTTATTTCTTTATATATTCTTTAGTGCAGTAGAATGAAATCTCTATGAGGGCATGGATTGTCTGTCTTCCTCACCCTTGTGTTTTCATTTTTTTTCAGCATGGCCTATAGCAGCCACTCATAAATATTTGTTAACTGACTAACCAGCCCCTTCTAGATATTTCTTAGTAATATTATGGGCAGTTCTTTCAGTAGTTAGGACTGTAATTTGTCTGGAATTAGAAATGTTAATTCATCTACTGAAGGTCAAGGATGTCTCACTGAGTCCTCCCAGATCAGTTCAACATTGTCATGTATGAAGCACCTGTATGTTTTATCAAATGGAGGATGAATCTTTGGCATATTGTCTGGAGAACATCCTCTTTGAATGGAGAAATTGGAAGCAAAGGAAACTCGAGACAGTTCTGTTTTCTTAGTTCTTTATTAATATTATTTGCTACAGACAGAAATTTTCCCATTTACTTGTTCTTGCATATTGTTTCACAGAGAAGCCACTTTTATGTTTCCTACTTTTCTTCTTCTTAAACAAGCCCCTGCTCAGTCTATGACCAAGTCTTTCCAGTAATTGCTACACTTTCTTGCCTCTCTTTTGTGGTAGAGTTTGCAGTTTCAAAGCTCTGGGATCCTGATGCAGGTGCATTTCCTTTAGCTGATTCTTCATTTTCTTATTGCAGTCACTTGTTACGGCAGCATCAGAATTTGGCATTTTATCTCTCTCCTCTCTCTTGATCTGTATTTGCTCTAAGAGTCCCTGGATACAATATCATGTCTGCCTTTTTTTTTTTCTCCAAACATTCGAAATCTGATTCTTGAATTTCTAGGATATGTGTCTGACTACCCTCTTCTCTTCCTTTTTTGGACCCTGGATAACAGGATTGTTCAATTTCTGTAATTTCACCACTGGTGACTAATTCCCCATCATGTCCAGGAGATATTTTCAGGAAATTGAAGATTGCTTCCTGCTGTCTGCCATCCTGTCACCCACCAGTGAGCCCACCATGTGACATGCTTTTCCGTGGCCAGTACCTGATTCCTATGTAGATGCCTGTAGACCTTCGTTTTTGTTCCAGAGAAGTTTAGTAGAAAAGGTGTGGCCTAGGCGTTTAAAGGACCAGCATTCTGTTCTGTTACCATCCTTTACTACCTTTGTGACTTTAGATGAGTCATTCATCTGCTATGAGTCACAGCTTTCTCTTCTCTGAAAAGGAAGAAGAATTCCTGTTACATTTCACAGTTGGCAAGAAGATCACTTGGAATAATGCATATAGAAATACTAGGAAAGCTATGAAGTAGAGCTCATACTACTACAAATCTAGGCTGCTGGTTTGTTTTGCTTATTGTATTGCCTTTTTTTTTTTTTGGCCAACATTTAAAACTGCAGATACCTTGAAAAGAATCAAGAACTCTGGCTTCCCTTGAACACTGAAAAGGTCAGGTCCACCTGGCATTCCAACATGACAGCAATAAGCAGGAATGGGGAAGTGGATGACCTTCCAGATGGATAGAGCCTATGATTTGACTCTCTGCTATGACTCCTGCCCAGTCCCCGACATATTCACTCTGTGATCACCCCATTCTAAAGTCTGTTCCCTGGATGTGTGGAAGACAATTCCTTTACCAAGGGCAGAGCACAATATTAAAAGTAAGACAGTAAAAGAGCCTGGATGACTCAGTTGGTTAATCATCTGTCTTTCACTCAGGTCATGATCCCAGGATCTTGGGATTGAGCCCTACATAGGGCTTTCTGCTCAGCAGGGAGCATGTGTCTCCCTCTCCCTCTGCCTGCTGCTCCTCCTACTTGTACTCTCTCTACGTATTAAATATATTTATGTAAATAAATAAATAAATAAAATTATAAATATATATCATATATAATAAATATATAAAATATAAATAAATAATATAAATAAATAAAAATATATACACACGTATATATCTATATATGTAAGAGGGTTGTGAGATTTGTAGAACAGCAGATGCCATTGTGTGGTATTTCTTAGTGCAAATTTGATCACCTTCAAACTACCTCCAAATCACCACTTAGATGTGTTATTTCTGGAGTAAGACTTGTAAAATATGGTGATTTCTATTGCAGATGCTAATTACAAGTATTAATTTTCTTTTCTTAAAATGATAAATGTTAAATATTTGATATTAAATCAAAACCAGAAAGGATGAAAGAAGGGGAAATTTTATGCTCTTCAGAAAAGATGAAAATAGAAAATCTCTAAACCTGGCTAGCTGAAGTAAGTAAAAATGTGGCATTTTTGTATCTAAACTAGGGTTCAGGCTGGCAAACTGAAAACCCAATTGACCAGTTCTTACGGCCAAGGACGGTGTGCCTGCAATTTTGTATAAATTTTCCTGCATGTCATCTAAAACGTATACGTAGTTGGGCTTTCTTTCTAGAGCTGATGATTGGAGAATTCTACATTGAAATCATATTATCTCAATGTTCTCTGTAAAGTATATCTATGATTATAGCGTTGTATAAGCATGGAGTATATTAGACAAGAAATGTGAATTTCAGACAAGGAAATGCCATGTGTAGCTAGAAGGAAAGGAGGAAAGTGTCTCTTAACGTCTCCCTCAGCCATTTTCATTGTGAATGGTTGATTTTCACTGGGCTTCCTCTCCTGCTTCATTCCTCCCAGAGCCATGAAGGGTCTCTGCAGAAAGTTCTTTAAGATGTGCCAGTTCTCTGTGCTGCTGATTTGAGGTCTGACAGCTCAGTTTGAAAAAGTCCCCTTATGCTGAAGATTTTCAGCAGTTATACTTGCCTTTTTTCCTTTGTCCCTCAAAACTCTTTACATTGAAAAGCTCATATGAACATAGCTTGTTCCTATGTGTTTCTCCTCAGAGGGTAATATGAACTGAAATTAGACTCGTGTGGCATTAATATTGCCCTAAATTTTCTTTCCCCTTTTTGCTTCCACCAAGACAGGGCTGTCTCTGCCATTATTCCTGACTCATTCTTTCTGGCATGTGTTTAATATGCTCATATACCATTGATACACAGTTCCCTCACTCACATCCCCATTTCTTTTTTTTTTAAGATTTTATTTATTTATTTGACAGAGATCACAAGTAAGCAGAGAGAGAGGGGGAAGCAGGCTCCCTGCTGAGCAGAGAGCCCGATGCGGGGCTCGAACCTAGGACTATGAGATCATGACGTGAGCTGAAGGCAGAGGCTCAACCCACTGAGCCACCCAGGTTCCCCTCACATTCTCATTTCTAACAATAGCTTGTGGTTTTCCTGGTTTTTTAACAGACTTGAGGAAAAAAAAAACATTGAAGAGACTTCATTTTTTCCATCAAACTCATAAAGTGGAAAAAAACAGTATCTTCACTGTTTATAAAAATTTTGTAAATTTCCTATGTACTCTTTGGTGTGTTTGTTTGTTTCTGGTGATGTTAATGCCATAAGGATAGTAGCTTGTGTAGCAATAAACTACTATTTACAAGTTATAATATTTAGCAGTTTTATTTCTCACTATTAGAATTAAATTAAACACAATATGGTAATTAAGTCTGAAATTTGTTATTTCATCTTGTTACAAATAATTTGCAGTATTCAACTATTTGAAATACTGTTTGTTATTTGAGCAAATGGATGAATATTTGTTAGAATCAAAATTTAGTAGCTCTGAATCAAGGTCAAGAAGCTACTAAATAGGCAGAAGTTTGAAATAAATTGTTGCTTGATTTCAGATGCCTTAAATAATAGAATCTCAAGTGAATATTGAATTTCTCAAATGGTCATGCACTTACTTCTGTAGACGATAAAATGGAAGTAACAAGGCAAGGAGGGAAGAAAAGGAGGAAGGAGAAGTGAGGAAAAGGAGGAAGTGAGGGAGAGGAGGAAGGAGGGGAGAGAAAGAGAAAGAATGGAGGGACAGAGTGGAAAAAGGGGGGAGTGAGGAAAAGAAAGGAAGGAGGGAAGGAAAAAGAAAATAGGGAGAGAAAGAAAGGAAGAAAGGAAGGATGGATGGATGGAAGGAAGGAAGGAAAAAAGAAAAGAGAGGGAGAGGAAGGAAGGAAGGAAAGAAAGGGAGAAAGAAAGAAAGAGAAAGGAAGGAAGGAAGAAAGGAAAAAAGGAAAGACATGTTTCAGTGATGACTTTATTTAATGAAAATAATTCTTCTGTAATATCATCTTATAATGCTCATGAGATAGCACTTCCTGCATTTTACTATGATTGTTTCTTTAATTGTTCATCTTCACTCAATTCTAAAATTTGTGTGGATGGAATCATGTCTTTCTTGCTTGTTGTAAGTAATCCCTGCACAATGTTTGGCGTGGAGGAGTTGCTAAAAATCTATATCTATCTATATGTCTATAGCTAATATCTATATCTATATCTACATTCAAAGAATGACATCAATTCCTATTTGTATAGTGCTATAATTGTTATTTTTCACAATGGCAAAAGGATAGAATGTGCGGGCCATGTAGAGCAGTCTTTCAGTAGTGTATTCCAAGAATCCAGCAATGCCATAAACAGGTTGAATGCTGACCTTGGCCACTTCTTTCCTTACCCTTCTGAAGGGGTAATCTTTGCCATGCATGAGAACACAATGAAGAAAAGCATGCCAAGGAAAGGAGGAATGTGGGGGAGTTTTAATCTGAGACTAAAAATCTGAATTCCCAGGCCCCGGCCCAAAACTTGCAATTGACATGGGGTGATGCCCAGAAAATCAGTGTTTAAAAGCTTCAGCCTGGGTTGGAAAACACCTGTTTAGTGGATCAGATCAACCAACTTTAGTTGGACAAGGTCCCAAGTGGGGCCAGAGGTGGCATGGCTCACTGACCCTACCCCTGTGGAGGGAGTGTCTGCGAGGAAAGCCCCACCAGCTCTGCAGTCCTCTACACATGCATTCCTTTGCTCCTGACCCACTCTGGTTATCCATAATGGACTGGGACGGAATGTAAGAGAGGGTGGAGGGACTGATGAAGAACAGACCTTGCCTAAGTGGCGGGATTTGGCCACTAGTACATGTTTAGAAACAACATTCATTGAGCCGTCGTTAAACAAACACTTGTTGGGAACCCACTGCATGCTAGTCCCTAGGCCCTGTGAATACAGCAGTGAACAAGACCAACCAAGTCCCTGGTCTCACGGAACTTACATTCTGGGTGCAAGGCAGAGAACAGACAAATAGATGTGCCAATATCATTGATATCAATGAGACAGAAATTAAAGCAAGGTCAAGAGTAGAGAGTGATGGGGACAGAATAAAGCCTAGACCGGGTGGCCAAGGAGGGCAGCTGTGAAGAGGTGGTGTTTGAGCTGAGACCTCAAAGAAGAGGAGTTAAGGTCACAACCATATGGGAGCTGAGAGAACAGAAAGGGGAGAGCCTCTGGGTTGGGGGTGTCCTCAGCATATCCAAAAAGAGAAAGTTCTTGAGGTTGGAATGGAGCGGGTCAGCTCAGAGGCCATGAGGAGTCTACAGTGTATCTCAAGCATGACTCAAAGTCCCTGAGAATTATGAGCAGGGAATGGACTCAGTCTGATTTTGTTTTTAAAAAGATTACTTTGCTGCCATGAGGAAAATGGGCCCAGTGTGCTAGGAGTAGAAGAAAGGCCACCAATTGGGAGGCCACTGCAGTCATCCAAGTACATGATGGTGGTTTATATTAAGATAGATTGTGGAAGAGGGAGAAATAGCAAGATTCAGGGTGTATTTGAAAGAGGAGTGGTGAAGACTTGCTGATGAAGATGGTGTTGGGGTAAGAGAAAGAGATGATTCAGCTCTGCCACATGGTTATAAATACTAAATATCTGTAAGATGAATTCCGAATGCTTAGAACATAGTCAAATACATGAGAAACACTGAAAGATCTTAGCTATCATTAAACATACAAGCGAGTGTGTCGAATGAATAATTGGGTATTTAAGTTTGCAGCTCAGTGAGGAGGGTGGAGATGCATGTTTGAAGTTCCCAGGATTTGGTGGCATTTAAAACCACTGGACTCCATGAGATCTTAAAGGGGATTATTAGATTCCATAATCTTATCATGGAATAAGAAGATGGACAGAAGAGCCCTGGGACACTTGGACATAGACTTGAGAGCAGAGAAGAAGAGGAGACAGGAGGAAAAATGAAAAGAAAGGAGGGGGGGCACCTGGGTGGCTCAGTGGGTTAGGGCCTCTGCCTTCGGCTCAGGTCATGATCCCAATGGGATCCTGGGATCAAGCCCCGAGTTGGGCTCTCTGCTCCACAGGGAGCCTGCTTCCTCCATTCTCTCTCTGCCTGCTTCTCTGCCTACTTGTGGTCTCTGTCTGTCAAATAAATAAATAAATAAATAATCTTTTTAAAAAAAGAAAAAAGAAAAGAAAGGAGGGGCGCCTGGGTGGCTCAGTCGGTTATGTGTCTGCCTTCAGCTCAGGTCATGATCCCAGGGTCCTTGGATCAAGGGTTCTGGGATGGAGTCCCACATTGGGCTCCCTGCCCAGTGGAGAGTCTCTTTCTCCCTCTGCCTGCCTCTCCCCTAGCTTGAGTGTGCGCTCTCTCTCTGACAAATAAATCTTCAAAAATATATGAAAAAGAAAGAAGAGTAAAAAGTCGAGGCTAAGATATTCTTCCAAGAAGGAGCAAGTGCCTCAGAGAAATGACAAGTTTTCAAGGGAACCTTTTGAAAATTTCAAGCCAAAGGTTTAAAAAGGTGACCCATGACTTCCAGTGGTCAGTCTCAGACTGCATTGTTTTTAAACTCTCGCTGGGATTATTCTAGTCAATGCATCTAAAAACACTTCACTCAGCTAACTTTCAGGACTCTCCATGTGCCAGAATTTCCTCTCTCATCTTCATGTCTTTTTATTATTTTTCACACTCAGTGAAGCAAGCAACACTCCCCCTCCCATGCCTACCTTTCAAACCGAAACAAATTTTATTTTCCAGAATATCCCCATTCTAGAAGCACGAGTTTTGCTTTCCATGAGAATGCCTGTTTATGAATTGCTCAGGCCATATAGAAAGGCCTCTAATATATAAATACATTGGGCATGGAAAGAGCTATTATTAACATAAATAAGGTATTTTCAAAATCACGTGTAAATTTCAAAATTTAAATTTGAGTTCAAGATGCCCATACTTCTTGAATTCGTTCTTTCAGGCGAGAGAACGCTGCTGTCTGGAAAGTGGTGTTTGGCATCAACAATCTGGACCACCCGTCGACGTTCATGCAGACACGCCTGGTGAAGACCATCATCCTGCATCCTCGCTATAGCCGAGCCGTGGTGGACTATGACATCAGCATCGTGGAGCTAAGCGAAGACGTCAATGAAACCAGCTACGTCCGGCCGGTCTGCTTACCCAGCTCAGAGCAGGCCTTGGAACCTGATACGTACTGCTATATCACAGGCTGGGGGCACATGGGCAACAAAAGTAAGTCAGGAGCCTCGGCAGCGCTTGCCTCTCCCTTTATACCTGAATACCACTGTGCTACCTCCCAGGCTTTGGCAACAATTTCTGGTTTTCACTTCTAGAAGTGGAACCACCAATGGCAAATGGGAGAGGGCAGTACTTCGTGGTACTTAGACCTGCCACACTCAGAGGCAGCCTCACAAATCCTTCTCCACACCTCAGATTCTCTCCTCAGGGAGCCACGACCCACGTTGTGGAGCCGCCATGCAAGAGAAGGCCTGTTGGTCCTCCTGGCTTGAGACCATCTTACCAGTGATTCCCGCCCTGCAGGCAGAGTCCCTCGGCGCCTCTCTCGAGCGGCTAGGCTATTCCAGTCCCCCCGTCAAGCTGCACACACGGTCCCATTTCGTATTCTGTGTTATGATTTGGTCTTGTCAACATCTATAACACAGCCTGTTAAGTCTGCCCAGAAAGAAAACTGACTTGCTATTTGCCTTTTTAAATGGATTAAATTTGGCTCCCTGGGTGATTTAAACATATAAAACCCATAAACATTACTTTGTAGTCTTTACTCCCAGCCCCCATAATGGACCCCCTCATTTGGTTTGACCTATTAAAAGTATAGAATAATCAACCAATGTGTAGAATAATCAATCAATCAAACCAATGAGATGGTTTCTTTAACAGTAAGAGCTGGCTGCTCCGACTTTCTCAAGAGTAATGCCATGGCTCTCGGGAATGGTGAGGGACGTTGGTCTTCCGCTATCTACCTTTGCAACTGCCAATCTGTCGCACAAATTTTTTGTTCCTTAAAATTTAATCAGATAAGTTTTGGGCTAAGTTGAGTTTCTTTTCTACATAATCAATTGACAACAGAAAGAAAAAGCCAAAAAGACAGAGGTGGGTCAATGACTTCCGAAGCGCTCCCATGGAAGACCTTCGAAGGCGGTGTTGGTTTGAAAACCCTCGGTTATTCAAAGCTATAATTAGTACTGTGGTGTGATATAACAGCAGGATATACTTTATATCTCCCCTCCTTGTATTGTTTCTATAATATCTGTGTCAGACTCAGATAGTCACATAGCATCATACATGCCACACATATGGTGTAGCGTGAAGGGTCTGAATTCAGTGAGAAAGGTCTGATTGACACTGACTTCCTAGATTACCATAAAGTGGAAAAAATAATAGCAGCTGTCTAATTCACAGGATTATCGTAACGATTCAGACCCAGAAAACGCTGAGTGCATGTCCAGACCTACCACTGGTACCCAATAAAAGTTAGTGATGGTTCCTATTACCATTCTTTTGACAACTCTCCAAAACTGTTTCCATCATATTGATTTTCCAGATGTGATCCTTCTTCCCATAAGCTGCCCTGTACATAATATACACTGCTTCGCCATCACTATCTAAAAGGGGAATGAGGTATATAATTTGTAGGTCTCAACAACAAAAGACTATGCTTCAAGAAACCCATTATTATTCCGTGAGAACTTAGAAATAGAATTTGTGTGTTCCCTCTGCTGATAGCAAGGGATGGCTTTGTTCCTTTCAACATCTTTCTGTCATCCCTTCAAGAATTACAGGTTCTGGGGCGCCTGGGTGGCTCAGTGGGTTAAAAGCCTCTGCCTTCGGCTCAGGTCATGATCTCAGGGTCCTGGGATCAAGCCCCGCATTGGGCTCTCTGCTCAGCAAGGAGCCTGTTTCCCCCTCTCTCTCTGTGTGCCTCTCTGCCTACTTGTGATCTCTCTGTCAAATAAATAAATAAAATCTTTAAAAAAATTACAGATTCTTACCATGGTAATGGACATGGTAACATGGTGAGACACCGTTTTTAAACCTAAGATAGAGTCCCCCTTCCCCTGTTAGACCCGATGGGTGAACTGGGCTAACCACCATCTGGGGCAGGGCCCTGGTTTGATTATTTTTCTTTTCATCATGTAGCTGTTGTTCATGTTGAAGCATATATTAAGAGGGGGAAAGCAGGAGCCACATTACCTAACCAAGTTATTGATCCCGTCCGTGCCTCAATTTCTCATTAGTAAAATAAAGGTGTTTGACTAGATGATCACTGTCAACACTTCTCACTGAAAATTCTGATGCCAAACAAGCCTTGTCTTTGGAATGGCATTTTAAGTAAAGAATTTGGTTCTCTGGGTATACAGAGCTAATCATTTCCTGTAGGCCTAGCCTCATTTTTGAGTCAAATTTTCCTCTTAGATCTTTTGTTTCTTTTTCTTTTTTAAAACCCCAGTGCCTTTTAAGCTGCAAGAGGGAGAGGTCCGCATCATCTCCCTGGAGCAGTGCCAGTCCTACTTCGACATGAAGACCATCACCGCGCGGATGATATGCGCCGGCTACGAGTCTGGTACCGTGGACTCGTGCATGGTAAATTGCTCTCCGCGTCGCAAGGATAGTCAGTTCTTCGGTCACATCAGTGGGGCCCTATAAACTCACTATTATTCACCTGCCACCCTTTGGGAATAGTTTTCGGAGATTGCTTATTACCCGATGTTTAGTTATTCGCAGTATGTACTCTCTCCGGGTCCCGAGCGACCCCCCTCACTGCCTCTCATGGCCTTCGCTCCGGTTGCCTTCAGCTCTCTCACCTACTGATGGGACCAGCATCCCATCAGGGTGATGGCGTCAAAGCCCACACACACATCCCAGCTTCCAGGATGTGTGACAGAATGACCTTTGTCTCTGGAGTCAGTGGCACTGGTGTGGCCTGGGCCTGTCCCTGATTGCCAGCATGTCCTGAACTATCACTGGACAAGACCTTTCAACACTCAGGAATGCCGGTCACAGTGGTCTGCCGAGCGTGCTATCTTCCAAAGCAGGGAGGCATTTTTATTTTTACCTAATAAATGCTCACTGACTATTGGACTGGCTCCCAGGGGGGAATAAAAAGGTACAAGTGCTCAAAGAAGCTTATATTTTCCCCCATTTTTTTAGTCTTAATTCCAGTGTAGTTAAATACAATGTGATGCTGGTTTCAGGGGTACAATAGAGTGATTCCACACTTCCATGCATCACCTTGTGCTCATCATGACATGTGCGCTCCTTAGTCCCCATCTTGTATCACACCCATCCCCCCACCCACCTCCCCTGCGATAACCAGCAGTTTGTTCTCTACCACTAAGAGTCTGTTTCTTGCCTTGTCTCTCTTTTTCTCCCCCGTGTTCATCTGTTTGTTTCTTAAATTCCACATATGAGCGATATCATGCAGTATTTGTCTTTCTCTGACTGACTGACTTTGCTTAGCATACTGCCCTCTAGCCCCATCCATATCATGGCAAATGGCAAGACTGCATTCTTTTTGTGGCCGAATATTCCATTGTGTATACGTACCACATCTTCTTTATCCGTTCTCTCAATGGAATGGACACTCAGGCCGTTTCCACAGTTTTGCTATTGTAAATAATGCTGCAGTAAACACAGGGGGGGCATCTATCCCTTTGAAGGAGTGTTTTTGTATTCTTTGGGTAAATATCCACTAGTGTGATTACTGGATCATAGGGTGGTTCTTTTTTTGACTTTTTGAAGAACTGCCATACTGCTTTCCACAGTGGTTGCACCAGTTTGCATTCCCACCAACAGGGCAAGAGGGCACCTTTGTCTCCACATCCTCACTAACACTTGCTTCTTGAGTTTTTGATGTTGGCTACTCTGACAGGTGTAAGGTTACGGTATCTCCATGTAGTTTTGATTTGCATTTTCCTGATGATGAGTGATGTTGAACATCTTGTGTGTCCGTGGGACATCTGGGTATCTTCTTTGGAGAAACATCTGTTCATGTCTTTCGCCCATTTGTTGATTGGATTATTTGTTTTCAGGGTGTTGAATTGTAGAAGTTCCTCATCAACTTTGGAAACTAAGCCTTTATCAGAATGTCATTTAAAAATACCTTCTCTCATTCCATAGGCTTTTAGTTTTGTTGATTGTTTCCTTCACTGTGCAGAAGCTTTTGATTTTGATGTAGTCCCAATAGTTTATTTTTGCTTTTATTTCCTTTGCCTCAGGAGACATATCTAGAAAAATATTGCTGTGGCCGATATCAGAGAGATTACTGCCTATGCTCTCTTCTAGGACTTTTTATGGTCTCAGGTGTCATATTTAGGACTTTAAAAACTTTGAGTTTATTTTTGTGTATGGTGTAAAAAGGTGGTCCAGTTTCATTCTTTGGTGTGTAGCTGACTAGTTTTCCCAGAACTTGTTGAAGGGACTTTTCCCACTGGATATTCTTTCCTGCTTTGTCGAAAAGTAATGAACCATGTAATTATGGGTTCATTTCTGGGTTTTCTTTTTTTTTTTAAGATTTTATTTATTTATTTGGCAGACAGAGATCACAAGTAGGCAGAGAGGCAGGCAGAGAGAGAGAGAGGAGGAAGCAGGCTTCTCGCTAAGCAGAGAGCCCGATGCGGGGCTCGATTCTAGAACCCTGGGATCATGACCTAAGCTGAAGGCAGAGGCTTAACCCACTGAGCCACCCAGGTGCCCCTTGGGTTTTCTTTTCTGTTCCATTGATCTATGTGTCTGTTTTTGTACCAGTATCATACTGTTTTGATTACTACAGTGTTGCAATATAACTTGAAGACTGAAATTCTTCTACCTCTTGGTCTTTGGGATCTTTTGTGGTTCCATATAAATTTTAGGATTGTTTGTTCTAGTTCTGTGAAAAATGCTATTGGTATCTTGATAGGGATTGCATTAAATGCATAGACTGCTTTAATAGCAGACATTTTAACAATATTTGTTCTTCCAATCCATGAGCATGGAATGTCTTTCCATTTCTTTGTGTCATCTTCGATTTCCTTCATCAGTGTTTTATAGTTTTCAGAGTACAAGTCTTTCATCTCTTTGGTGGAAAAAAAAAAATCCTGTAAATGGAATTTTTTTTCTTAATTTCTTTTTCTGTTTCAAAGAAGCTTATAACAGAATGGGGAAGGCAGTATTATATACCCCAGCTAGGAAACACATTGGTTATTACACTACTGTGGGGCAGATCAGATCGCTCCGCAAATTTTTGAACTGAAAAAGAGTTTGATGATGTTATTACTGCTAACACAACATAAAAAAAGAACATTTTTGGTAGCCTGTTTCGGAATGGGCAAATCAGAGGACCAGAAGTGGCCCAGTGGTGATTCCTTCGTTGTTGTGGGAAACAGGGAGGCCAGCAGATCCTTTGGCATTTCACCAAGGTCATGGTCTCTTCTGCCTCCTGGCCACAAATCAGTTGAGATGGGCTGTGGAGGAGGAGTTCCTGCCCTCAGGCAAGAGGCCCAGGTTTGATTTCCTAAGCCAAACACACTCCCTCCCCCAAAAAAATAGAAAGAAAGAAAGTGTTTGGGAAGGCAGCATGAAATGGGGCTTGGGACACAGGCTTTGCAGCCTGAAAGTTTTGGCTTGAATCCCATCTCTGTCTGAAGAACAATGTGACCTGGAGAAGATATCTAACCTCTCTAGCATCACAAGACGGGGCTGATTCTAATTTTCAGGGTGTTTTGAGGATTACCTGAGTCAATGTAGGTGAAAGCCCATCTTTCACTTCCCCACGTGTGGTGCCTGACACGCTCACTCAATAATTAGCACCGATCAGTTAGTGCCTGTTGTGTTCCAGTATCTCTTCCAAATGCTAAGAACCCATTTAAGCCTCACCATCCGTTCTTGTGGCAGTGTTACTGTTTTTGCTATTTTAGAAATCAAGAAAACAAGGGAGCTGAGAGGTTAAGTCATTTCCCCCATCTCGCCCAGCATGGAGGTGGTAGAGTGAGGCTATGAGCTCAGCAAGTCTGGCTTCGGAGTCCAAGTGCTCGACCACCACACTCTCCTGGGAGCAGTGATTCGTGTGCATACATTTCTCCCTGTCCCCAAGATGGTTTGGAGTTCTGCCCCAAACTGCTGCCTCTTCATCTCTTCTTGGTAATTGCTAAAGGAGAAGGGAGGAGATTCTTTGAAAGAGAATTGAAGTCCAAGCACAGGCACGCTCATGTCATGTTGTCCAATAGGAGCTAGGTCCAGCCAGCCTCGGCAGTAGTGGGAATTCAACACTGTGGTGGTCTTAAATGCATACCAGATAGTCTTCAGTACATCCCCATGGAGAAAACAAAACAAGTCCTTAAAAGCTCCTTTTGACCAGGTCCGGAGCAAGATCATTCACAGAACCTCTCATTATCTTCCTCCCTTTCATCCATAGGACACATTGGAAGCTCTGGACCCTTCTGTTAAGGTCTAGAAATCCTGTTAAGGTCTAGAAATCATGGGGATCAATACTGAGGCCAAGCCTAAACTTTGGCCGAAAGCCCAATATCACGAAAAGGGGACCAAAAAAGAGCGAAATGTGCCCTTTCCTGCATTCCCCCTTGCATTTGAATTGCTTCTTCCTCCCCTCTCTTTTTGCACCTGACAAATGTCTATTTGTCTCACGAGGGCTCGCTCAAAACCCACACATTGGGAAGCTACTTTCGCTCCCCCTCCCGCAGGCTGTAATCCCTCATTCCTCTGATGACTCCTTTGTGTACTGGCCCTTGGACCTGGCTTTCAAGTAGAGTTATGCTTCTTACCCAAGCAGACTTTTGGCCACTCAGAGACAAAAAATGCTGCCTCCTTCATCTGCATAGATCCTACACAGACTCTGGCAAAGAGTAAATGCCAAGCAATTATTTGGCGTAATTCTTAATCTGGAAGTATAGAAATGCTGACCTGTACACGTCCTATTTTGTTTTTTTTAAGTGCTGGTTACATTTATTTTTATTGACAATGTCTCTCAGTATATGGAATTCCCAAGTTACCATGTGTCCCTTTCCCATTCGCCTCTCTGAAGAGCCTTCTTTTTTTTGAAGAGCCTTCTTTTTTGAGAGGCAACATAGACAGGTCCCATCTGAATCACTCTCTTGCATAATAAACCGCTCAATATCAGTCAGGATCTTAACATTCCTTTTATATGAGAGGAGGTGAAAAAATCATGGAATATGTCTAATAAAATGTTTTTCGTAAATTTTGCCTTAAAAAACTCAACTAGGCTTTCAAGCGCTCATTCAACCCCTTGCGAAGACCATTATTATTTAGGCTTACGGCGTTGGTCAGCCATACACATAAAGTCGGCTATTTCCACCGAGGCACACAGCACAGTCAAAAATCTCATTTTGCTCGAATAGCAGTGGTATCTGCTCACACTTCTGAGAGGAGAGCCCAGCAGTTATGGGGTCAGAGTCACAGTGCTGGACTGTGTGGGTCTAATGCGAGCACTGCCCGTGAACAGGGTACACACCTGTGCCTCAGTCTTGTCACATAGATATTGTAATAATTCTTAGCAACTCATAGGGATCTCCTGAGCAGTAAATGAGAAAATCCAAGGGAAAGTGTTTAGAGGAGCATCAATAAACCTAATGACCATTTTTCTCCAACATGACCAGGGGGACAAGACCAGCTATAGAATTCCAAGTTTGACGTCCTTACAGGGCAGGAGTCTGTGTAAATTCCCACTATGAATTCATTTACTTACTTCCTTATTTTCTAGGGTATCGATCCCTCTCTTTTGAGGCCATGCGGAACACACTTAATCTCTGATCTTTTCAGATGTAGCCAATATTCATGCTTAGAAAGCTGAAGGGTCTCACTGCTAATCCTATGTGGGTGAAAGAACAGCCCACCTGAAATGTCGAGAATGAAAATCTCCGTGCATATGAGATAGAACAGAGGCGACAAAGAGAATACCTTGCTGTAAATAATTCGATGTGCTCTTTTCTGTTCATGTGCACTAATGGAAAAAAATCCTAAGTACTGTTAAGAAACGCAGCAAGTTGCCAGTGTCTTTTACTAAATGCACTCATTCACAAAGCAAGAATCTTGAAAACAAAGTTATTCTGAATATTTTTCTAATACCATTGTGTGGAGAAAAAAAAAACTTTGATTTGAATGTTCCATTTTGGGTACTTTCAACATTTATAAAGTAGCGCAGTTAGAAGAATGAGATCAATTAGGAGAGAATTCGTTCTGATACACTAAATTTAAAGAAAAATTATGACCTATTTTGATAAGCACAGGAAATGGCTGAGAAGTCTGATTTCAAGGAAATAAGAATGTAGTCCTTTTCCAAGGGGCCCCCATTCTTTTAAAGATCAGGGTTTAAAATGTGCATTTGAAAGTTCATCTATGTAGTGGAAAGCTTACTCCCTCCGGTTGGCAACAAAAGCTTTGGTTAAACTTTCCAAGAAGTTGGCTAAGCTGGGTTTGGTTTCATTGTATCCCAGGCAGGCTCTGACATACCAGTGACTAACGTCCACTGCTGTTCATTACAGGGTGACAGCGGTGGGCCCCTTGTTTGCGAGCGGCCTGGAGGACAGTGGACATTATTTGGTTTAACGTCATGGGGCTCCATCTGCTTTTCCAAAGTCCTGGGGCCTGGAGTTTATAGCAATGTGTCATACTTCATCGAATGGATTGAAAGACAAATATACATCCACACATTTCTCCTGAACTAATTCCAAAGATGATGCGAGACTTTTGCCAGCTGCACAAAGAAAATGGCCTTGTCGACCATGGAGAGCTTCCTGCAGAGAGCTGTCCAGAAGCACTTTTCACGGACAGGGATGCTCAGCCGTACACTGCAAATGTTTGTGCTTGTTTTGGTCTAATTTTATTCAGTTTTTTCAACTTCAGTTTTTTCAACTTCAGTTTTCTCTTGCTTCAAGTTTAATGACAGTCTTTAAAAAAAAAAAAGCAAAGCAGATTTTGTTCTTTTGCCAAGCCTAATCTTGACCATAGCACAAAATAAGTAGCTCTGGAATAAGGCAGGTGGTAGGGTAGGAGGTTCTAGAAAATTCTCTTTATTCCAGTGACAGAGGACATTGAGATCCAGGCTGACTAATCTTTGCCAGCTTTTGTTTCTGAAGCACAACAGCATAGTGGCAAATTTCAACATTAATATTGGAGACTTGCTTTTGATTAAGAGCCAAGACAATTTACATGCTTAAATTATTTACTATTACTCAAGTCTGCATAATTCTGAAAACCTATGAAAGACAGTCCGAGGTAGAAGACAAGCAGCATCCATTTAGGTAGCTAAAATGGTTAAGACATACTGAACACAAAGCTGCTTAGATACCAGCACTAGCATTTAAGATGATAGGACTGCACATTCTGAACTTAACTCAAGGATGTAACTTTATAGAAGAGTCTTCGTAGAACCTTCCCTATAGCTGGGATTCCTTCAGCGTGTCTCAGTTGGCTGACTGAGACCTCAGTAGCTAGAAGAATATTCCTGGGAAACATTTTGTTTCACCTGTGTGACAATGAATGGCGATTGAACTTTGCCAAAGGAGAACTTGATTTAGCCTGGAGAGATTCAGTTCTTGAAAACAAAAATTAAGTTGCACCCAACCTCGGATTCAGTATTTTCCAACTTTCCTATGTTCACCCATAATGATAAAGTCACGGAAATGCCTCTCAAAGCGAAGTTCAAGTTGGCATGGAGTAAAACATTTTGTAATTTGCCTTGAAATATGTTTAATATCTGATGTTGCCACATGCTTTTAAGCGCTAGGCCACTTTATGCCCATCAATTTCCAAAGTAACTAGTAATTTTCCTTCCCACTAAAAAGCTTCAAAATATAAATTGTCACACATAAGTAATTTAGTTAGGCATCCATTTTGCAACATGCAAATGCCTTGGGAACAAGGAGGATTCCCCACTAAACTTCACCAGCATCCCGCACTGCCTCAGCATCCCACTAAGAGACTTACTGCAATTTTATACCTGTGTTTTTTGTACTCTTTTCTATGTTTGCACATATTTCAAATTTGAGAAGTTGCCTTGACACTTCCCATGTTATTCATCTCCTGTTCTGGAGTTTGTATAAGCCTCCAGCAATGGAATTAGGGTCAGGATTGTGTGAAAGTGTAAGAACACATGTCCGTTCTGTTATAGTTCTGTTAAGTCTGTACCCATACTTCACGTAAAACTGTCAGCCTTGCTCAACTTATGTTCAGGCAAGTATACCTACTGTACTTATTCTAAATAACCCTCAATACAGGATGCCTGGGTGGCTCAGTTGGTCAAGCGACTGCTTTCGGCTCAGGTCATGACCCCAGGGTCCTGGGATCGAATCCCACGTCTGGCTCTCCCTGCTCTGCGGGAAGCCTGCTTCTCCTTCTCCCTCTGCCTGCCTCTCCCCCTGCTTGTGCTCTTTCTCTGTCAAATAAATAAATAAAATCTTTTTAAAAAACCCTTAATACAAATAAAATGGTACAATCCCTTTTTTTTTAATGGACATGGAACATGGATAATAGCAAGTCCTAGAAAACCATGCCTCCCACTCTAATAGCTGGCCCCCAGCCGCCAACCAACCCAAATTTACCTGTCATGTGTCTGTCACAGGAATGCGCTCTCTTACTGTAGGTGATGGATGGCTCTCTGAAATGAGAGGTTCCTAATAGCTTCAAGTCCCTTAAGTGTCCAAAGAAGACTTTAATGGTAAGAATGCAAGGAGTCTTCCGTGTCTAGACTACATTTTGGGAGCCTGATATAATAATTCTTTCACAGATCTTTTGGGGTAAAATTATGGCAAAATGTCAACTATTAATCAACAAATATAACTGATCAACAAAATGTAAACTATTAATAAATCATGAATCAACAGGAACAATGATACAGTGCTTGGTCCCCCAAAATTTGGTAAAATACATGGAATACCAAAACACAACAGATCCCATAAGCTTGGGTAACTCTGCGTAAAAGTTATTTACTTGTGAATGAGACCCTTTAAAGGCTTGCTACAGATCCCAAATCTCTTTCACCCAAGGGCCAGATATGTTTCAGAATCCAGAATTTTTCAGAAGTTAAAAAATACAATTTAGCACCCAGTAATAAAATACATTTTTATAGAAAAATATCTGGATAATTACTTTAAATAAATTGTTTTACATCTGTTTAGGACATTGAATTTGTGCCTAATTTATGAAAAATTTTTCAGTTTCAGAGCTCTTGGGATTTTGGAGTTGTGGGTAAGAGACTGCGGACTCAACGCAAACACTCAAGACTTCCTTCTATTTTTACGTATGGGTACTTGACATCTGAGAGATTGACTTTTTCCCTCGGTCCTCCTAGCTTATTCTTTTTTACCTTTAGATTCTAACCCTTTATTTATATTCAGGGATAAATGCCAGCTGCTATGAGGATAACAGATGACAGGACACGACTGACTTTTCCATATAAGAAAAGGCCATTACAATATTCTGGGAAAAGGTGGGCTTTGGGATTTTCCTTCTAAGCTCTGGTACCAATTACTGTTGGGCTCATCATATGTATAGAAGCAATGACAGTTTTTTGTACACATGATTTATTAAACAGTTGATTTTAAAAAATCATTAAAGAGAGCAGAAAGCAACCTCCAGCAGCCATGTGGGATTTTGAAAGTTCTAAAAATCAGTCTCTATGAAAGACTATTTGCGGTAATATCAGACAGTTGCCAAAAAAATGTCAGACCAGGACAAAGAGGCAGGAGGAGCAGATGAAGCCCTGAGGATAAGAGATTAATAGTCATAAGACCTTGATACAGACATAGAACATCAGCATGGATATTTCAGGAAGGACATTCTGGGTGGTTAGTGGCTGATAATATTCAGGTGAATAGATACTGAATTTTAAAAGAACTCAACAAAAATAGATGATCTTGTAACATCTGGGCTTAGTTGGTAAACTAGTCTTTTTGTTCTAATGAAAGCCAACACACATGATTTGCAACAGCAACCAACTTGCTATCAACATTACTGTCCTAAAAAGTGCTTAAAAACCAAGTTTTCTAAGAACCTCGTGGAATTCTGCTGAGAATCACCTGTATCTCAATGCATAATATCTCATTTTAAAGTTACAACTCTGGAGACCTAGTAAGGTACTGTAAAGACTATGAACCTTCAAATGGTCTCTTGAGGATTGTTTTCAAATTGATTGTCTCATTTTGATCAGGCTATTGTAAGTTTCAGAATACAGGAAATTGCCACGTGGGCTACAGTAGGCTGATTGTGTCTGCCCTACCGATGGCCTATGCTTCCCAGCTGACATCTGCACAGAGACAGACCTCATAAAAGGTCTTCTCTTGCCCGAAAGCTGAGAGAGGAGCATATTCCTGTCTAACCCTTGCACCTGTCTGCCCCCTCCCCATGAAGACCCTGCCTCAAGGAACACTGAAATGAGCAGAGAGGTCTGCCTTACACGGGCAGTCAGATGACCAAAAGCATCTTCCTGGAGGAAATAAAAAGCCATTAATAATCACTAACCACATTTTCAACAGTACAGTTATTACCCTACTTTAGGTACACTGTCATTTAAAAGGCTCTTTGGAGTTTTTCCTCTGGAAATTAACCATTTATAACGTTTTTTTTTTTCCATGTGGAAATCTATTCTGAGTTCTAACTCATCCAAAAACTACTTTTTCTTCATGAGAGAAAATTCAGATTGGAGTCTGCTCGCTGAAAGCATTTCCCTGGAACCTGAGATCTCCCAATAAAATAAATATATCTCAAATGAATCCCTTAAGAATGTCTGCATGTCTAAGATAATTAAAACGCTTTTACAAAATCCAGAAAGTTTCATAAAAGCATTTGATTGGGAATGAAATATTTCACCTCCCTAAACTCAGTTCAGGCCCAACTGCAACTCCTCAAATGTATCTACAAACATACAAGGAAGGTCATCACATTGGCTTTTCTAGGCACAGAAGAATCTTCGTGTCCCTTAGGGAAAAAGCCACCTGGTTCTTGCTTGATAGAGGTGCCTCTTCAAAGTCCCTCTTTTTTTTTTTTTTTTTTTTTTTAGCCCTCTGAGGGCCCTGCCATCCCTGAGGCCTTAGTTTCACAGAAGTCTGAGTCCAAAGCAGTTTCATGTACCGATAAGCTTCCCTGTTCAACAGCCCAGGACGGTGCTGATATCATCGCAAAGGCAGCAAACGGGCCAGACGTGGCTCTTTTCTCTGATTTGGCAGCTGAGTGGTCAGCACACTGAGATGGCACCCGGCCCCTCATTCCGGCCCCTCTCCATTTCTTGAGAGCTTCAGTCCTCTCCTCTGGAGTCAGTCTGTCCAAGTGCTGAGCCCTCCGAACTGGAGATGGAAACAGGGATCCCTGAAGAACTCGGTATGTAAACCTAGGTTCCAAAAAGCATCACAGAATTAGAGTCACTGCAAACGTGGCGTGGGACACAGTAAGTACTCACCAACTGGGAAAAGTGGAAGTTTTCTAGGGCTACTGGGACACATCACTGCACACTTGTCCCTTTTGGTCCCTGTGGGCAGCGTGGATGCTGGACAGCACTGTCATCCACCCTGTGAGTCTCCTACCCATCTATGCCATTAGATGGGGGTCCTCCATGGGGCTTCCGACACAATCC
Organism: Taxidea taxus jeffersonii; assembly: GCA_003697995.1. Classification (NCBI taxonomy): domain Eukaryota; kingdom Metazoa; phylum Chordata; class Mammalia; order Carnivora; family Mustelidae; genus Taxidea; species Taxidea taxus. The sequence goes on along the minus strand of ML102029.1, from coordinate 165,798 downwards.
CATCTCTTTCCCTGGTGGCCGCTGAGGTGGCTGAAGGGATCCATGTCACAGACCTAATCTCCTCCGCCTTTGGTTGTCCAGCCACAGTGCTGTCCTTCCCTCTAGAGCATACTCCCAAAGCCAATCTCTTCGTTTTCACAACTTTTGAAATCTACATAGGCAGAGAATTTCTCAAATTTAATTTCTCTGGGTTTTAATAGGCTTTCCCTCAATCTCTTTCCTCTCATATTTTACTCTAAGCAGCAAGAAGAGACCAGGCCAGACCTTCAACACTAAATATCCAAGGTCATACTTTCCAAAGTCTGCTTTCCACACAATGGGAAAACCCACTTCGGCTAAGTTTTCTGCCACTATAGTGCCAAAATCCCCCTCAAATTTCCAGCAACACGTTCCTCCTTTCTTTTGGACCCCTCACTGGCAGTGCCTATAACAGTCACATTTCTAGCAGCAGCCTGTTTAAGGCCATATATGTATTTTCTAAGAAGATATGGTTTTCTCCACCTGTGCTGCTTCTCACTTCTTCCTGAATCTCTACCAGCAAGAATGTCGATATCCATGATCATTCGAGAATTTTTCTATCATATACCTTTACATCCTTCCAGTCCCTGCCTATTACCCAGTTTTAAAGCCACCTTCACATTGTCCAGCATTTGTTAGAACATTGAGGGTGGCAATCTTTCTCCCAGTGGGCCAGACAGTAATATTTCAGGCTAAGAGAGCCAGATCGTCTCTCGGTTGGAACTGTTCAACTCTGTTGCTGCAGTGAAGCTCAGCCAGAGATAATATATGAATGAGTGTGTCTATAGTCCAATAGAACTTTATTACTTTTAAGAACGGGCAGCAGGCCAGATATGGCCTGTGAGTCAGTTCATCAACCCTGTTCGAGAATAATCTAAAATCACCATTTTGACTCTCATATCCGGTCTTAGAAGTTAGAACAACTATGTGGCACAGTGTTTCCAGCTAAAAAGATAAATGTTACGAGAGCTACAGATGAAAAAACCTATGCATACTTCTTAGCCATCTCCATCCCATACAACACAAGAAATTCAAGTGAAACTAAAATGGGAAAGATAACTCAGACACAGGAGGGACGTTTTCAGTGCTGAGAGGCTGTACAGAGACCACGACTTGTCTCTCAGTACACATCCTCCCATTTCTCTTTTTAGAAACCCTCAGATTTTCGCCACTCGGACTCTACATACTGAGGTTCCAGTTACTGGGGTTTGGCAACAACACTTCTGGGTCATGCCATTACAAAGAAAAAGAGAAAAAACCAACACACATAGGAGGAAATCTGCTCTTGTTCTGTTTTCTCTCCTCCTCCCTCCTGCGGCAGGGATGTGGGGGAGCTGGGTGAGTCATGTCCAATCATGCCAATGAGGGCAGCACCCGTGGGAGTTGGCGGAACAAAAAGTCAGAGGAAAGGATCCTCAGATAACCCTGTGGGTGAAGCTGCTCTATCTCTGGGGAACGGCAACCCGATGAGAATTTTCCATGAGAGAGAAATCTCTCTTCCGGGTTGCCTGAACCGTATTTGTTCTCTGGTCAAAGAGTTAAAACCCATGCCCTCATGAGGATGCAGACTGACTTCTCCCTTGGTAAGTGGGATGGTCTGCCATCCATTCTTAGCAGTCCCCGGAGCCCTCCAAGCCTCTGACCTCACTGCCTCTCTCACGGATAAAACCCCGTACCTGGGCAGAAGGGCGACGCAGGTTGTGAGGACACAAACCAGGTAGAACACGGGGTCCAGCATGTGCTCCTGCATAATCCAGTAGGGGTTGGACGGCGGGTTGCATGTGACGCACAGGGCTCCGAAAACCAAGGCAAAGAAAGAATAAGACAAGAGGCTGCCTGCAATGACCAGCATGTGGATCCAGGTCTGCAAGATAGGAAAGGCGGGGAAATGAACACTCTTCCCCACAGGGCTTTGCGTCCCCACGGAGTCTGCTCTGTTGAAGAGACCACGTGTCTGAGCAATGAACGAACGGTGTCACTACCCTTAGTGAGCAAAACACAGAACAGCAAAGAGATTCGAGCACCTTCCATGGAGAGTTCACACCACTGTTTCAATTTTGTAAAACAAAGTCAAACGCCAAAAGGTTACTTTTGATGATGATTCTATTTTATATTGTTCAATGTACCATGAGCTGTTTGGATTCCTTTTTTTTTTTTTTTTTTTAAATACTGTCACGAATTGGCCTGTATCTTCATTTAGGTAGTATTCCACTTCTCAAATGTTACCCACTCACGTGGCTGGTAGACATTGTTGTTCACCGATACTCTAATCTCCTCCCACTGTAAGCACCTGGAAGGGTCGAATTTCCTCGCCCCCTTGGAATTAAGCACAGCCATGCACCCTGCTTTGACCAGACAAATGTGAGTGGAAGGGACATTAAAAAAAAGTTCACGTTTGGAGCGCCTGAGTGACTCTGGGTTAAAGCCTCTGCCTTCAGCTCAGGTCATGGTCCTGGGATCGAGCCCCGATCGGGCTCTCTGCTCAGCGGGGAGCCTGCTTCCTCCTCTCTCTCTGCCTGCCTCTCTGCCTACTTGTGATCTCTGTCAGATAAATAAATAAATAAAATCTTTAAAAAGAAAAAAAAAGTTCACGTTAGATGCGCAGAGGAGCTGGTGCACAATTTTTCATGCTGTCTCCTCTCTTTCCATGACGACCAAGGAGTTCCTCCTTGGGGATAATTCCAGACGGTAGAGCTACAAGACACCGCCTAGGGCACCGAGCTGCCCCCTCAGAGGACAACTGCCCTGGGGCTCTGTGGAACCTCAGCTAACTTTATACGAGCAAGAAACAAATCTTCGTGTATTACATTTTAACCTAATCACCTTCGTTATCTATGTACAGCTTGGAATTTTTCTTAGTATTTTTCTGAGACTGGCTTCCTATTTAAGTAGCTTCATTGGGAAGGAAAAGCAGATCATTACCTTAAATGTAGTATCCCCATTACCTGTCATGAGAGTGCTGAGTCTAGAGTCTGATCTATGTTACAGAGGGAAACGGACAAAATCCGAGGTACGAAAAGAGAATCACGTTCACACGACGTAGTAGGCAGCGCTCTTTAGTGGAGGGGATAGAGTGTACCACCTAAAATCATAGTGTATTCCCTAATGGAGAATGTTATGGTTTTTAGGGGAAGCACTGCCTTTATCATTTTCTAAGGCTAGAATTTTCAAACGAGATCCAGTGTTTCCCTTTCCCCTCTTCACTTGCGAAGTACTTCCCCTCAGTAGGTCTCTTCACAAGTGACACAAAGACTGCTTATTTTTTTTTTTAATAAATGTACACACTGCCCAGAAAATGCGGGCTAACTCTTGATAATCATTATGCCTCTAAAACGAGGATCTGTTATTTTTTTCTTTCTTCCTCAAATGTCTTTCCTTCTCATGGAACCCTACTGCCTGATTTTTTTCCCCCTTAAGGTGGATTTTTGGCAAGGGAGATAGCAACTTGCCGGAGCTGAGCATTTCCATAAACTGATACAGTTACAGTCAGGAGGCTCCGGGTGAGAGAAGACAGGGAGGTGGGAGGAACAGATGAGATGAGGAGCCAGAGCATGAAGGGAAGCTGCCTCACATCCTCAGAGTGGCTGACTCTTCCTGACAAGGGACCTTCGGAGGCTGTGCGCGCTAGCCTCCCCGGGCATGAGAAAAAGGGCTTAATGATGCGACCTTTACATAACAGACTCTGTTCTCCTGGGCACCTGGCTTTCACGCTTCTGCTTCCTAGTGAGGCTTCCGTAGTGAGGCTACGTCGGCACCACTGCCCTCCTCTAACCAAAGCCCAGCCCTGAAGCTAAGGAGACAGAATTCTGTCCCCAGGGATGAAACTTGGGGCACAATGAGGCAAGAGCAAAGAAAAGGACTTCAACCAAGTCTGAGCAAAGCAGGGCAAGCCTGGCCACTGGTTTGTTCCCCGGATGTCTGGAGCCACCCTGGTTCCTCAGGACAGTTTGGTTTAATTTGGTTTGACGATGGTTCTTCAATATATTTTTAATAACTTTCCTATTTGCTCAGGCTGCTGTTGCTCATAACCAGTGAACCCAAACCGACACACTTTATGTGTTGGACCCTTTGGAACACTACTAAATGTCAGAACCCATGACAATTCTTTAGGTAGTAATCCAAAGTGCCTATAAAACTGTTTAAAATTAAATCAAATAGATGTTAAAACAATGCCAAAAATTTAGCTCTAGAGTTCCCTTTACTCTCCCTAGCTGGTATTTCCAGATTTTTAACCTTTTACTTCACTTTAGGCTGGTACAGTTTGACTATAGCAGGTTATAAGCAAGGCAAGTAGTGCCAAAAATATTCTTTAGAAATTATTACACTTTAGAAATTACTATAATTTTATAATATAACTGCACCTAACATTTAAACCATAACCTCATTCAGCTATTTCTGTTTGAAATGCATTCACTACCAGGAAGGTAAATATATCCCAAAGACCAGTTAGTCATTTAATCATTTGTTTATCCATTCAAACATCTTTGAGTACCTACTGTGTGTCCATCCGGTCCTAGATTCTGGTATATGGTGATTAATAAACATGAACCCTGTGCGTCACAGAGATTATAGTCTAATGCAGGAGACATGAGTCAGATATTCATATAACTGATGAAAAATAAGAAATTATTATTGGGGCAATATAGAAAAGCAAGAGGATGGCATGAAAAAATAGATGGTGAGGGAAGGGCTCTTGGAGGCATTCTTGCTGAAACCGAAAAGCTGGGTCAAGTGCAAAGAACCAAGGGAAGAGTAAGAATACTTCCCTCAGAAGATATAAAAAATGCTAAGGACCCGATATGGTAATGAGCTCACTGTATCTGAATTGCTCAAGGAAGGACAGTGGGGCTCCAGCCCATGAAAAAGTGGAAATGTGACTGGAGAGAAAAGTAGAGGCATCACTGCATGAAGTCTTGAAGGCCAACTTAGGGCTTTTTCATTTTACTCAAAGTACAATGAGAAATCACTGAAGGGTCTTACCCAAAGGACAGCAACAAGATAAGATTTGTGTTTCAAAAGGATGATTCTGGTTGTTTTGTAGAGGATGGCTGGAGGAGTCAAGGGTAGAGGTGGGTGGAAGAACTAAGGGGCTGTAGCAATGGTCCCGGAAGTGGCTATAGCAAAGGCAATGGGTATAGTAAAGGCAATGGCAATGGAAATGAGCGAAGGGCATAAATAATTACAGAGGTGGTTCATTCTCCAGAGATGGGTGGAATATTCTTCATCTGCAAAGGAAGGTTTACAACAAAGCTCTCATTATCTGAATCCTACACATTAGCTTTGCTGCAGAGCGCTACCAAACAATCATTTTGATGAAAAGAATTAACTATCATTAAGTCAGCAACAAGGTAAAAAAAAAAAAAAAAGACCTAGATTTAATTGAGTGGTAAAAATTCTGGAGGGAAGAAAATATAGTTTCTTTTTGTAACATAAGATATTTTATTGTGATAAAACCATCACCTACTCATATCAGTATACGAGGATCATGGCACGATGCCTCTCTTTTTAGTTGAGTTGAAAGGCATCAGCATGATCTCGAAGAATGTTGGTCATTGAAAGGTAATTGTTTCTCCAGCTTGACTCATGCCTCCCTGAACCATCCACCAAGGATACCACCAAGGGGCCGGGTATTTTCCACTTTCCCTGGCTATACATCAACCTCAACATAATGGCACTCAACAGTCAACAAGAGAGCAGCCATGAATCACCTTTCATATTTGGCGTCATTATTCCTCTCGTTACCATGTATCTTCTAGGCACTTAGGGTTTGCACAGTCACTGCTAATAGATATTAAGACATTTCCCCAAGCAGTTTCAGGCTATTTCAGAGGCAGGAAAACCACTCACCAAGCTCTTGCTCTCAATCACCAGGTGGAGGATAATGATGAACAGAGCAGCTGTGTTCAGGGGGTTTCCAAATGCAAAGATGTCAATGTCTGAGCCCTGGTAGGTCTACAAAGAGAGGACAACAGGCGGTGATCTTGTCATACTCAGTGGTTTGAGTATCATCCTTTATAGCTCAACTGGGGATGGGGTCCCTTCTTCAACGTTGCTAATAAGGGGTCATTTAGAATACACTGGAACATTTCTGAAAGAGAGACTGACTCTTGGGCCATCTCATCTTTGAACTTTTCAATTGGAATGCCTCTTTATCCTGAGCCATAATTCATCTTCCTGGAACATTTTACTGACACCTTTGGCTCTTTGAGGTAGAGAAAAATATCAAGTATTTCCCATTTAATAGAGATGCAAAACTCTGAGGCAGCTATTCAGGCTACCCTGAGGGGCGCTGGGTGGCTCAGCTGGTTGAGAGTCTCTTTTTTCTCAGCTCAAGTCGTGATCTTGGAGTCCTGGGATCGAGCCCCGAGTTGGGCTCTGCGCTCAGCACAGTCTGCTTGGGATTCTCTCCCTCTCCCTGTGCTTGTGCATGTGCTCATTCCCTCTCTCTATCTCTCTCTCTCTCAAAAAAAAAAGGCTATCTTAAGTGTATATCTTTGCTAAGTAAATATCCCCTCTTCTCCTATGTATATGTCCTCAAGTCCTTAACGTATTCTTCCAGGACACAATTTTCTACTCGCTCTCTTCTGCTTACCTTCAGATTGCCTTATCTGCGTTCCTCTTGAAATGTAGTATGCCCAGAATACTCTAGCGAGCAAATTCAGGTCATTTTATTTAAATAAAGAACTAAAGAACAGAGGTTATTAACTTAGAGATTATCATTTTTTTTTCATTCTTAAAAAATACTGTGCTTTTGTTAATACCCATCATGATCAAACCAGGGTTTTCTTCTGGGTAAGGGGGTATATGGGTGGGCAGTTAGATTATGCTGCTTTGTGCTTGGTTTTTGCCTCAATTTTAAAATTCATTTTTATACATGTTTTACTTTAGTCACATTTCTTCTATTTTTCACCTATAACAGGTTTTTTTTAGTTTTAGAGAGACTATAAGAACTTAAATTTAATACTGCAAATATCATCCTAGTGGATTTAGCCCAGCACTCCCTAATAACTGATTTCATATTCTCACTTTGCCTCTCTGATTTTGACTCATCTCATTACAGGCCTGGACTCTCAATTTTATCCAGGTCATTTACAAAAACTATCAAGCAGCCCAGGGCTAAAAAGGAGACTCATGAGGAGTCAGCCATGTACTTCTCTCCGAATTTAATCCATGGTCTAACATATTTGGGGGAAGACGTTATAATTTAATCGGTTAATGATCAACTTGACTATATGAACAAGATACCCTAAAATATATCCATTCTATATGCTGATACCAACAACAAAGAAGCATCACTGATTCATTAATAACACACACTTTAAGTGAATAAGGACTCACATAGTAAGGCACAAAAAAGCAGACCAGGCTTTGATAAAAGGCATCCAACAAGGTGATCCAGAAGGTAAGGGGTAAGTATGCCTGAAAATGAAAAGAGACATTGTGGAGGGATTAACAAGAGTCAAAGCAAAGTCAAGGAACAACAGAAGCCAATAATTATTTTTGCTTCTCCGAGAAGACTATATTCCTTTATTCTCTCACTCACAAAATAGGTGGGATTTGTAAGCAGTGGTAGAAGAATACGGTACGAAGTTGAATAATAGGTAAAAAAAAAAAAAAAAAAAAAAAAAAAAAAATCCATGGAGGACTTCTCTTCAACTCATGTCACTTTTATCACTGGATCAACCTTAAATCTACTTGCAATAGCGATAGTAGTACTGAGTTTCCATTTCCTATTGATCAGAAAGTGCGGTTTCAAAAACTACTCCAAACCCATCCACTTCTGTCTCCCTCCTCCTTCCCCAACAACTCTCTGTATGAATGACCAAATAACCTGACTTCTTCGCTTCTTCTCCTATACCTAATCCCGTCTTCTACAGCAGTCAGAAGGTTCTTAAGGGTTATAAATCAGGTTGTGCCATCTCTCTAATTAATCAAACTGACGCCCTCCAATGTCTCCAATGACTTCCTGCTGCATTCCAATACAATTTAAGTTCCTTCCCATGGCTAGTAATGTCTTGGAAGGTCTGCCTGCTGGAGTCCCTGCTCTCCAGGGTCCCACCCTCGCATTCTTACCCTCATCCACTATGATCCTACCATAGGCACCTTCTGTTCTTCTAACTTGCCAGACCCATTCTTTCCCCGGGGCTTCCCCTGTGCTCCTCTCTCTGCCTAGATTTTTTGCCCTGGACCTCCCACGTGACCCGCTCTTCATTCACATCCTAGCTCCATCTCATCTCCCAAGGCACTCCCAGACCAGTCTAAGAGTTATGCCCATCCCATCACTTACTACCATGGCATCTGTAGAAATCTCTCATTACCATCGGAAATAGTTTTGTTTATCTAATGATTTTCCAGTTCTTTTAACAGAATGCACACTTCATAGAGTAGGGGTTTGATTTTTTTTATTCAAGTGATTAAAACAGTACCTGGTACATAACAAGTACTCAATAAATATTTGTTGGATTAATAAACTATTCCTATATAACTTTTCACGTGCTGAACTGCTTCTAACCAAAAGCGTATAGAAAAAAAGAGAAACGTTCAAGTAGAGACATTAATCAAGTGATGGAAAACAGGTTTTCTTTTTTCTTTCAGTGATCAGTAAATATTTATTGAATGAATGCATATTTTAGAATAACGTTTGTTATTTGTGTTGTATCTGTTAACATCAATTTCAAAAACAGTTATTTATATACTTTCCTTTGTGTTCCTTAAGTATTATATTACTGCTTTCCTCAGAGTTCACATCTTAAGACATGGGAGAAGGGAAGGATGGAGGAAAGATTTAGGTACCAGATGGGAGCATTTTCACTCTTGATAAAAATGGCTCATAGTTTTTAGCAACTGCTATTAAAACTACTGTTCAAATAAAGACTTAATATACATAGTAATTCCTGAGATCATTTTGGAGATTCCAACAGCGAAAAGAAGTCAATTTCTCTCTCTCTTCACAGATGACATGATACTTTATGTGGAAAACCCAAAAGACTCCACCCCCAAACTACTAGAACTCACAAAGCAATTCAGCAAAGCGGCAGGATACAGAATCAATGCACAGAAATCAGCTGCTTTCCCATATACTAACAATATAAGTGTAAAAAGAGAAATTAAAGAGTCATTTCCATTCACAATAATAACAAAAACCATAAGATACCTGAGAATAAACCTAATTAAGAGGTAAAGGCTCTCTACTCTAGAAACTATAGAACACTTATGAAAGAAATTGAGGAAGACACAAAGAGATGGAAAAACATTCCACGCACGGATTGGAAGAATAAACACTGTTCTGTTAAAATGTTTATCCTCCCCAGAGCGATTTACACTTTCGATGCCATCCCTATTAAAATACCACTGGCATTTTTCAAAGAGCTGGAACAAAAAAAAAAATCCTAAAATTCGTATCGAACCAGAAAAGACCCCAAAACACCAAGGATGAAAAAGAAAAACAAAGCTTGGGGCATCACATTGCCTGATTTCAAGCTATATTACAAAGCTGTGATCACCAAGACAGCATGGTATTGGCACAAAAACAGAATAGAGATTCCAGAAATGGACTCTCAACTCTATGGTCAACTAATATTGGACAAAGCAGGAAAAAATGTCCAATGGAAAAAAGACAGTCTCTTCAATAAGTGCTGGGAAAACTGAACAGCTACATGCAGAAGAATGAAACTAGACCATTCCCTTGCACCATAAACAAAGATAAACTCAAAATGGATGAAAGACCTCACTGTGAGACAGGAATCCATCAACATCCTATTACCTCTTTGACATTGGAAAACAGGTTTTCAAACAAGAGCCACCTCTGACTGAATGTTGACATGTGTGCAGAAGGATTCTAAGGCTGCTTTCAGACCCAGGAGGAATAACAAACGGCTATGGTTTACTAGTGATATCTGCCACGGACAAAAATGGCAACACATGTATTATAACCTTAAGCTAGTCTTCTATTTTCGTAACGTGTTCTCAGTCTTATTTCCTTCCAAATGTGAAATGGGATAATATTCCTTGGAAATAGCCAATTGCCTTCTAAATAACAAAGTTTTATAAATACACAAGTTCTCCACATACATTTTTCTATTCTTTGATAGACTGTACTTAGAATTTTAAAATCTATTCCTTAAGAAAAAAATCTCTTCATCCTCTGGAAGATCAAAGCAATGAGGATTTGTTGATTCTAATATTGTTACTGTTATTGTTCCTTTTCCCTGTATTTTCTTTTACTATTTCCTCAAAAATGATGGGACGGGGGCGCCTGGGTGGTTCAGTGGGTTAAAGCCCCTGCCTTCGGCTCAGATCATGATCCCAGGGTCCTGGGATCGAGCCCCGCATCATGCTCTCTACTCAGTGGAGAGCCTGCTTCCCCTTCTCTCTCTGCCTGCCTCTCCACCTACTTATGATCTCTGTCTGTCCAATAAATAAATAAAATCTTAAAAAAAATTATGGGACGTTTTACTTTTCTTCATCCAAAGGTTCATAAAAATCTATGCAGAAGAACGATCAAATGACAGAAGAGAATGTAGAAGAATCAAAGGGGCAATCAAAATGCCACTGGACAGGAGAGAACAATGTGGGGATAAGCTAAAATTTAACTTCATGCTTCTGGAGGAATGGTAGTTACTCAAAAAACCTACAGCAAAAACGGCAAAAGCACAATTAATCCCCAGTCATGTGAATAAGGGAACTCTAGAAGCAAAGGAGAGGAAAAGATAAATGAGAGATAAGCTCATGGGATCTCCTGGAATCTGAAAGGGAAAATGTGGACACAAAGTCAAAGCCAGGAAAAGCAACTGTGGGTCAGGAAAGATGGGTAAAAGAGGATAGCTTCTTGGGAGGGAGGCCCCTGCAGCCTTCTAGATCATCTCCTTAGGGGAGAGATTTTGTAACCCTGGAGAGTATATTTCATGACCCTGAAGGCAGGAAATGGTGCAAGCATAAAACAGAATTGTTTGAAGGCCAAGTTCAAAGAAAGGAAAACTCTTCTGGAAGGTAAACTCAATGAAATCCATGACCTTATATTAATAGCCACATGCTGGGAATCCGCCTGCTACTACCATGTATTATGAAACTGGCCGGCTCAGTAGAACAGTGTATGCAAAGCACTGATAACAGGACCCAACAACAGGAAACAGTGACCTCAAGTCTTCCAAGGGTAAGAACCAATCACGGTCTGTACAAATGGGTTTTTAAAAACAAGCTCTAAAAACTCTGAAGGGCCCCCCTCTCCTCTCTTTCCTCAATAGACTTGGAATTTAATTTAGGTCGGGGGTAGAAGACAACCTTCATTAATATCCACCACCCATTCCTGCATCCTGGCCTTGAACTTTAAGTCAGACTGGATTCCTCTAGGAAAACCCCATTTAGTTCCTTGATCTGAATGGACTGGATGATATTAAAGGATCATGAGAATTTCTTCTTCCCTGAAAGTTGGACGTGTGACTTCTCTGTGTTGGCTGTGGCAGGCAGCCTGTGGACATTAAGTTACTCCCTAGCCTGGAAAGGAAGTTCAAGTCAGAATAAAGTTAGACTGATGAAAATAAACATATTTTAAATTTGGGATTTCCTCAAATTTCTGGTTAATTTGGGCAGAGGGAGTAAAAATGAAAATATTGAGAGCTTAATATGGCTGGAACTTTTATCTTACTTGATCCTCACACCATCTCCATAAAGAAATAAAAGTACAGGGAAGTTAAATCATTTACCAAGGTCACACACCACAGGCCCAGAATTTAAACTCAGGGTAAACCCATTATTTCTAGCTGGGTCAGTGACTTTCGAACAGTGAGTGCAGCAGAATACACTAATGGCAGGTCTGATTTCTGCCTGCCCCCTACTTCTTCCCATCCTTCTCCTTCTTCCCAGTCCTTCTCCTTCTTCCCAATCCTGTCCATGTGATTGAGCTCTGTCCTCAGGAACAAAAAATGTCCCAGGCCTGGTCAATGATAAAATGATCTTTTTTATCAAGCCCATTTGAACTGGTTCCTGTCACTTGCTGCTGAAAGGGTCCTGACTAACGGAGTCCTCCTCTCAAGACTAGAACATCTGACTACAATGCGGGGATACCTCAGCTTTGCTCACTTACAGGTGTCTATAGGGTCTTAGTCTTCCTTAGTCCCTGTGATCCTGACCATGCACTTGGGAGAGCACTTTGAATTTCTGGTCATGGAATAGCATAGTGGAGGCAGGAGGAGACTGAGGGACTGAACACAGGGCCAGTGTTCTTTCTGCAACCCCGCGTAACGGTGGAGAGCATGGGCTAGAGATCCAGAGCTCCCCCACCACCACCCACAAACTCTATGACACGAGCTTATTGCTGAAGGCTCCTTTCTGTGCCTGACTGTCCTTGTCTATAAGGTGGATAACGATAGCACTTACTAGGAGGGTCATTCTGAGGATTAGATTTACGTATATCAAGCACTTAGAAGAGTGCCTGGCATATAGGAGACATTACATAAATGTTCATAAGAGCTCTATTAATTATTATTAATTCTGTAGGAGATAAATTAGAAAGAAAAGAGTTGTGAGACAGCTAGCCCAAGTTATCAGCCATCACAATACTCTAGGTAGGAGAAAATGAGGACAGGGAGAGAAAATGAGAAAGGGAGGGACAGATATCAGTGATCCATCGGAGGTGGACTGACTGATAGCATGAAGATCAATTAAGCAGAGGCAGGGCCTGGCTTTAGGGCGAGGAAGCCACGCAGATCACGCCACTGTGCTGCAGGAAGAATAGAACCTGAAGAATTTAATTTTGGCTTTAGAACCAGACTAAGCAGGATTCATATCCTGCCTCTGCGGTTTTGTTTTGTTTTTTTTTTTTAAGCTGTGGGATTTTTGGAAAAATTACTGAGCCCCTTTGAAATTCTGATTCTATGTCTTAGAATGGGTACAATACCAAGTTCTCCCGCAAAAAGTTTTGTGGAGATAAATGAGGCACGGAAGGTTTAGTAGCTCGCACAAGAGATGGCACAGCGAGCTTTAGCAAATCCTAGGCATTATGAGTTGTAGGGTTGAAACGCCAGATTTCTTCAGGTAAGTACCTAAGACCTTTCAGAGTTGTACCTATGTTCACCCGAGAGGCCAATAACTTCGTATCTGCCCTGTTGGCAGAGGTGTTCCGAAACAGCCACAGTAAACTTAAGCAGCCCCGAACATACTGCACTACTTGGGCTGGGCTCGCTGGCACGTGCTCCGGCTTGGACAGCGGATGCGTTTCCGTCCAAGCATTTCTGCCTCGGCACCTACCTCTGATTTCTGACCACTCTTGTAAAGTTCCGGCAGCTGCAGGAGGGTCTCTGCAGACACATCTTTCTCCAAGACACCATAAATGACAGGAGGAGCGGAAGTGAAAAGGAGGTTGAACAAGATCAAAACCCAGTAGTCAGTCATGGAGGTTCCTGAAAATCCACAAAAGAACTGGTACCAGAAAAGGAGGTTCACATAGGCCTAGGGACACAAGAGGGAACATTTGCATCTTAGAAACAAACAGCCACATGTGTGCCACGAGCACACCAGCCACCTGCTGCCACTGTCAGCTGTGTGATCCCAGCCTCTCTCTCTCCCTTAGCAAAATGGAAGACCACAACTTACCTTGCCGTCTTTTGAATATACATGTTTTATTAAAGGAAAACACGACATACATAGATGCACATACGTACACACACACACGCAAGCCCCTTCCTGTGGAGTGTGGGCCCGGTTCTCACCCTCTTAACAACTCGGCAATTACTGCGGCCCCATTTTACAGATGAGGAAACTGAGGCACAGAGAGGCTAAGGAACTTGCCCTAAGTAATCTGTCTCATCGGTAACAGTTGTGAGACAGCTAGTTACACGGTAACGCAGCCAGTATTCAAAACTGAGACACCACTTCTGCACGGAGAGATCCCAGCCCCGTGCCTGGTACGTAGCCGGCACACAACAGATTTTCATCCTCCTGCTTTCTAGGTTCAAGATTACTTTTGAGTGGTGCCAGCAGGGTAGCCAACCATCCTACTGAGCTCGGGGATGAGGAGCTTCCCAGGACATGGGCTCTTCCTGCTAACACTGGGACAGTCCCAGGCGAGCCAGCGTGGGGGTCGCCCTAGAGGCTGAAAACATACATCCTCCAGGGTTTCCTCCAGTGTTTGCCTCAGATGAACGGGGTCCATGACAGCTAAAGCTCTGTGCCCTCAAGCAAGGCAGGCCCCAGGAAAGGCCCCTGGACTTAGGGTTAGGAGTTGTATTCAGGGCCTGAAGACACTTCCTACTGCTTTTTTTTTTTTTTTTTTTACTTTAGGCCATTTTCCTAACCTTTCTGAATTGTGATTTCCTTGTCTGGAAAATGAGAATTATACCACCTCCGAGCTTACTATCAGGATCCAGTTAGAAGGTGTTCATGACCTGTAACGTGCCTTACAAGTAGGAAGATGGTACCATCGGCATTCTAGATGGTACTGTCGGCATTCTAGACGCAGAGGCGTACTTCAGGATAAGAGCCACGATCCTCAGGATGGGGTTTCTTAAATCTAGGAACTATGGACACACCCCGTGCCCCGCTCCTAGAAACATATCAATTTGGGGTACATGTGTTTTGGGGAATGAATTCATAGTCTTCATCAGTACCTCAAAAGTCTTCTAAGACCTGAGAACCACAGTCTCAGACAAGTTACCTGAATGGCTTCTGGTACTGGCCTTTTTCTCCATAGTTTACAAAACATTCACTGTTTTGCTAGGTAAGTAAGAGGCAGAAGTGAGTCAGGAGAGTATCAGTGTGAACGGCCACCGACGGTGTCACAGAGGAAGAAGACCCAGGGTCCCTGATCCCTGGTCATGGAGTGTCTCCTGATACACACTGGCCCATTCTCCAAGAGTGTATGACACCCCTCTTCCTAATACTAGTTTTCTTTACTCTTTGGGTTTAATTTGGGCTCAAAAGGAAAGGGGTGGGGGTGGGATACACCACAAAAAGAACAGGTAGAAAAAGGCAAAAACATTAAAAAAAAAAATTGGGAAAGAGAATACTCCCTAAAAGTCAGTGACCACTGCCAAGTCCTGGAATCTTAAAAAAAGATCATTGTGCTGCAGGACAAAAAAAGCAAAATGTTCTGCTCACCAAGACACACACACACGCGCAAGCGCACGCACAGGCCTAAGTTACACATTTGGGAATACGTGTAGAATGACCTATTGAAGTTATTTTTTTCCTAAAGGTGGTATTTTGAGAGAGTGATATAAATTGATGTTCACTATTAACACACTACCTATGGACCTAAATCTAAGAAACTTGGTCTAAAAAATCATGACATATTTACATAACCACTTGCCTAGAAGGAACTTTAGTGAAGCAATCTAAGGTCAACATGACCTTATAAAAGAGGAGAGCGAAACTTAAACGGCATGCCAAAGATCAGACGCTAGGACTTCTCATCAAATTCTGCCCCTTGAGGAATGACACAGTCAAAATTAAGTTCTCCGGCCACCAAATAACTCCAAGCGCAAATACATTTTACAGGCTTGCTAGAGAATTCTTCATTTGTGAGTGTCAGCCAGCTACAGGCTAAGGCGTGAGCCTGGGTTTTCTGCGGCAGCCGTGTCTTCAATATACAACACAGACACCAGTCTGAGGACAGCAGGTAGTTTTGGCTATCCCCTGGAAAATGGAAGCAAACCTTTTCTTTCTCTACTGACAGATAGCATTAAACATTTCATAATTCTGCTTGTCACCACCTCTCCATGGAAGGTCAAAACCTGGGTCTTAAATGAACCAGACAGGGCTTAATGGGATGGAAAAGCACAGGGAATAGGAAATGCCAGCAAAGGGACAAGCCCAGCAATTTGCTGTCATCGGCAGAACCGACATAAGCACATTCCCAGCTCATTGCCTGAAGGCAGCAGGAGCGCTCCCACTGCTCCTGGAACATCAGCAAAAGCCAGGCACGTCCTCTCCATCCCTTCCGCAAGCAGGATACGAAAGTGAGGATGGGGAAGGAACACATTTTCTGGGGCTACATACCACGTTCTTGTAGAAGAAATAGAGAATCATGTTGGAGAGTCGCGTGTAACACCAGTGCCCGTGGACCAGGAGGAGCTTGCCGAGGTGCTTAAACTGAGCGATGGCAAAGTCGCTGGCCATCACTGCCTGCAGGGGCAATGGGGAGAGGACACGCTCACGATCAGACACATTCACACAGACACAGCTCGGCAGCCTGACCACCAGCGGGCTCCCACCGGCCCAATCTGTTGTTTAAACCAGCACAAAACAGAGCAACCCCAAACAAAAACTCATGAACACAGAGCGGTAGTCAGCCTTCCAATATGGGCCCAGGAAACAACAGCTCTCTTTGGCTACCGCTGGTGACAGAATTTCAGCACATGCACTTTCCCGGAAAGCAGCTCCCTTAGCGAGAACGCTGCATGTTACCCTCGGCATCCGCTTCTCCTTGGGGAAAGGAACGTTGAAAGTATTGTAGTCACGACTTTATGTAACTGTAGAATGTGCCAGGGAAAGAGGTCATTTAATTTCTTACGTTTTGCAGAAATGTCCTAATTTACAATTCTCTGAAAACCCTAAGCCTCACGTCCTGTCTTCCTCCAATGGCGTGTGCTCCCTACATGAAAAGCAGTCTTTGGACAAGCTTTTATCTGACTTTTGTGCCTAAAAACCACTATCAAGTGTGCACACATGAGTGTGCGCATGTGCACACACACACAAAAATAGGACACTCCCCTCTCCCTCATTCTCAAATATCATCTTCCTCCCTCCCTCTTTAGGTCTGTAGGTCTTTATTCAAATCCATAGTAGCTTTCTTCAGTGTCCGAAGTCACAGTGTTATTTCAGGGCTAAATATATATGTTATGATCTAGAAGAGCTATATATTTTAAACTGAAGGAGCACACCAAATTACCCAGGAAAACACCCCAATACCCACAAAGTAAATAACAGACACACTTCCCGTTTCCCACTCCTGACTAGCCACAGCCAGCCTCACTTTACCACCAAGATTTCCCCATGGGAATGCTGCCCTTGGATAGGCAGGTCAAGTTCATGGTACCTGGGCGCATGAAATCCACTCACCTGCATGCCTTCTTGACCTGAGATCCCAATCCCGATGTCTGCCACTTGGATCATGCTGACATCATTGGCACCATCGCCTTCAGGAGGCCGAAGAAAAGGCAAGAAACATAGGAAGGGTAAAGAACAGAGGCAAACTTTGCAAAGCAACAGTGACGACTCAAGCAAACAGATCCTTCAACGTTTATCCCAAGTCTGCAAGTTACCTGGAAGCTCATGAAATGGACATTGCATGCATCCTGTTGCCATCAGGAAGAATTCTAAACTCAATAACGCCTGAAAATCCTTCATGCAAAGGCACCTATCTGGACTGATCTCCCCCTTTTTGGTGCCACTCACTCTATTTTCAATTTTCCAGATACCTCTGCTCCTTCGGGCCACCGCACCTATGGTTTCTGTAGCCTCAGACACCGGCCTCACGGGGCTGGACTTCCCTTGCTCTTGCCCTCAGCTCAGATGTCACTTCCTCTGAGAAATCCTTCTCATAGTCCCGTTATATTAGATGCCTCTTCCTGAGATCCCCGTGCCATATCATATGCACCATATGATGTTATGGTTGTTATATATTTCTTGGTCTCCCCAACACACTGGAAGCTTTGTAAGGGGAAGTATTACATTCCTGTTGGTAATCAACACTTGTTCCCAACAGCCACCAACCATTCACCTGTTTTCAGTGCCCTGATTTTCCCTGGGAACTCTGAGGCCATCTGGTTTGCTAGGATGAACCCAAAGCTCCATAGTTAAGGTGGCAACTAACCCAGGCCTAGACAGCACCATCTGTTCCCTGGCTCAGAGATGAGTACAACACTCAACTGATGTAACTGACATGTCCAGGGGTTCTAGTCCCAGGAACATCTGGATCTAGGGGCTTGAAAAACTCATTCATTTATATGTCCCTTCAAGACGCCAAACAAAATTCCCAATTCTGATTCTTTACTCCAGCAACGTGAAAAAAGTTGCTATCTT
Source organism: Taxidea taxus jeffersonii (assembly GCA_003697995.1). NCBI lineage: Eukaryota > Metazoa > Chordata > Mammalia > Carnivora > Mustelidae > Taxidea > Taxidea taxus. The sequence goes on along the minus strand of ML102029.1, from coordinate 147,762 downwards.
TTCACTCAGGTTGCTAATAGGATAGGATGTAAACCTAGGAATTTTGGGGGAGCTGTATCAGTACGCCGAGGGTACTATGCTACCCGAGACTAAAAACAATCCAGGTGAAAACAGACTATAAGAGACAGCTGAGTCCTCATCTTGCCATTTTCCAAACTCTGCAGTAGCTCAGAGCTTACAGACTGCTTTCTCCTCCACGTATACTCATTTACTGGTGATCCCATGTAAAATCAAGACCTTAAGTATCACCCAGATTTATAGTTCCCAAATTTATATCTCCGGTAAGTCCCTCATTGCTACATTCCAGACTTTGTATCCAGCTGTCTGACACATCCCCTGCTTAGATCTCTAATGGACTTTTTCATGCTTAACATGCCTAAGACCCAGCTCTTGATTCCCCTGGCTCCATCTTTCAGAGACAAAATCTTATTTCCCCTAACTCCTTCTATTATATAACATTCAAATATATCAGCAAATGTCACCAGCTCTATTATCTGACCATGTTTCCCCACCTCTTCTGCTCCCATCTGGACTCAAGTCACTGCCAGCTCTTGCCTGAATTATTCCAGTAGCCTCTTAACTGGTCTCCTTACTTATGTCCTTGCACCTGATCGTTACTCTTCAACACAACAGCCCTGCGATCCTCTGAAACGTAAAGCAGATCATGTTCCTTCTCTGTTCAGTGCCCTCCAAAGACTCGTCTCGTCAGATAAAAGCCAAACGCTGGGGCATCTGGGTGGCTCAGTTGGTTGAGCATCCAACTCCTGATTTGGGCTCAGGTCATGATCTCTGGGCTTGTGATTCTGAGCCCCAGGTCAGGCTCCGTGCTGGGTGTGGAGCCTGCTTAGGATTCTCCCTTTCCCTCTGCCCCACTCCCCTTAAAAAAGGAAGGCCAAAAATTTATAATGGCCTCCAGGACCCTACATGACCGGGTCACCTGTCATCTTTGCCCATCACTAACCTATCAGAGAACCCTTCCCCTTGCTCCATCTGCTTTGGCTTTGAACATAATAACCTGGCCTATGGCCTTCACTTTCCCTGTCCTCACCAGGAATGTCCTCCCCTCAGATCTCCCACGGCTCCCTTATCATTCTCTTCAAGTCTCTGCCAACATACAGGCTTCTCAGGGATGCAGTCTCTGAAAAACACTGAAGTTAGCACGCCTCCTAGTGTCCCCCCAGTGCTCTGCATTCCCTGGCTCTGCTTTTTTTTTTTTTGTAATAGCATTTGTCACTATCTGATTTATATTTATGCTTTTTTTGTTTTGTTTCATTTTTTACTCTATGCCTCCTACTGAATGTAAGCTCAAGGAAAAAGTACTTTGTCAATTGTATACACTCTTTTATCTCCACTGCCTAGCAAAATGTCTGATAAACAGAAGGCACTCAATAAATATTGTTGAATGAATACTTAAATGATTTGTTCATGCCCCTGAACTTAACTTTTCTGAAAGTGGCACTCCTAGACTTTGCAGTCCTAGGATTTAGTACATTGATCCTCCTTAACTTGGTTGATTTGGTGATCTGACAAGCAACCCAAGGCCCTACCTTATTGTTTTCTTTCTTTCTTTCTTTCTTTTTTTAAGACTTTACTTATTTATTTGGCAGAGAGAAACAGAGCAAGAAAGAGAACGAAAGCAGGGGGAGTGGAGAGGGAGAACCAGGCTTCCCACAAAGCAGGGAGCCCGATGGGGGGGCTCGATCTCAGGACCCTGGGATCACAACCTGAGCTGAAGGCAGATGCTTAACGGACTGAGCCACCCAGGCATCCCCTGTATTGTTTTCCATGTCACATTCCTACTATGTGGTTCATAGCAGGTGCTCAAATAGGTGAGGAAGAGAAAGGGGGGAAGGAGTAGAGGGTAGAGAGTAAGAAGGGAGAAAAGGGAGAAGGAACATGGGGGTAGAAAAGGACAGACAGAAGGGTAAACAGGCATATAGAAGGAAGGACAGACAGAAAGCAGCCCCCGATGTGGCAGGAAAGTGAGCAGCATGCGGCCGGATCCCCTCCCCTCTCACCGATGGCCAACGTCATCACCCGGAGATGGTTGCGAACCAGTTTCACCACCTCGCTCTTCTGCAGGGGGCTGGCTCGGCAGCAGACCACAGCCTGACAGCAGGCAGTCAGCTCCAGGAACTGCCTCTGCAGACTCTCCTGCAGAGCAAACTCCAGGGCCTTCCCGGTGATGATGAGGCCAGCCCGCAGCCCGGAGTCCTGTGTGGCCGGAAGCTGGGACAAGCCCTCCCGCAGAGATGCTCCCTCTGGAGAGGCTGGGTTCTTCTCCTGAAGTTCTTTCAGAATTGTGCTCATCAGCCTCTCACAGGCATCCTTGAAACAAGAGGCCAAGACAGTTAGCCCTAGGGCTCCCTTGATGGCGATATCCGGGTAATTTATCATTGTCATTCTTTAGCAACTGCTGTGTCATGGCAACCCCAGGTAGTGAGTAATCAGTTACTTCTGAAGCCCTCCCAGCTCTTCCGCAGAGATTTCCGTGTCTCTGTGGGTACCAGTTCATAGGACAGAAGACATCTCACCCACAGTGCTACAACTAAAAATAACTTAGAATTTCTTTATGTGTACAATTTCCCTTCTCAGATAGGCACCCTCGAGAGTCCTCTGATCCTTTCCTACCACTTAGGCAAATTATGTCACCTCTCAGAGCCTCAACTTTCTCACATGAGACATGCAAATGTCTACACATCATAATATGGTGAAGAATGGGTGAGAGAACACGTGCAAAGCTCCTTGTGTAGGCAAGACACAGAATTTAAAGCAACAGTTAGCATTGTTGCCTTCTTTTGGATTCAACATTCATTCATTCATTCACTAAGTATTTATTGAGAAATCACTTTATACTAGAAAACATTCTAGGCCCTGGGGATTGGTCAATGAGTGCAAAAAAAAGAAAAAAAAAATCCGTGCTCTCACGGAGCTTATGTTCTGGTTGAGATGTTGTCAGTGGTGCTGGTCATGTTTGGTTTGAATGCACCTCACCCCCACAGAGTCAGAAGTACTATGAAGATAGATATCATTTTTTAATTTACTTTTGAAGCCTTCACAATGCCTAAAAGAGTCACATCAGTCACTGAATACTTAATGGATGGATTCTACTCAAGAAGACGAACAATAAAATTATCCAGAAATTACTGTGTCAAGGGACCACCAAGGACAGAACCTAACAAAATCCAGGAGCCCTGAATTTAAGTTTAGACATTAAGACTGAAAGAAAAGAAAAGAGAAGAAAAAAGGAAAGAAAAGAAAAGAAAGGAAAGGAAAAGAAAAGACAAGACCCAAAACTGAAAGTTTATTCATAAGAGAACCCCTCACTCAGAGGTCATTCACTCTTATTTCAAATGCTGCTTAATTAAGCATTTCTTAGCCCACAACAAAATCAAATGGATTGGGAAGATGTAGATATGGATACGCAGCATGACACAAGAAAGATTTCATAACTACAGAAGCTACACACAAGACCTCCAACTTTATTTTTTAAGATTTTATTTATTTATTTGACAGAGAGAGCACAAGCAGGGGGAGGGGAAGAGGGAGAAGCAGGCTCCCCACTGAGCAGAGAGCCCAACACAGGGCTCGATCCCAGGACCCTGAGATCCTGACCTGAGCTGAAGGCAGACGCTTAATCAACTGAGCCACCCAGCCACCCCAGAGCTTCAGCTTTAAAATGGAGCTACCCAGCAACCTGGCCATTAGGAACAAATCTGACCCTATACAACTCAAAAACCTCCTAGGGAAAGTGTATGAAGACAAAGAAAACATGCCCTTTATAGGCTCAATATTATAGCAAAAAATTATTTTTGAAAACCTCCTAGAGTTTGGTTACATTAAAATGATACATTTAGAAGGTAACACACCCTGAAGTCATTGAAATCAGCATATCAACATGAGATGATACTGAAGGTATACATTAAGTGAAAAAATACAATACTATAAATACAGCCTTTGCACACTCATAGTGCACAGAATAAAGTCTTGAGTGGTTGCCCTCCAAAATGTAAACCTAAATTATATGTAGTTTTATGATTCTAGATGTTTTTATCCTTTTGAATATATATTTAGTTTATAAATTACATTTTCATTATAGAAATATGTATAATACACACACACACACACACACACTCAATATCCTTACTTGCAGATTCTATATGTGTGAATTCACCTACTTGCTAAAATTGATCTGGAATCCTGTAATCGGTACTTGTAGTGCTTTTGTGGTCATTTGTGGACATGCACGAGAGAAAAATTTGAGTCATGTGAGAGGACCCCAGCTGAAATCAAATGAGGAGACACTCTGTCTTCTTACGTCAGCTCCCATACTGTAAATAAGTACCCTTTCCACTGTTCGGTGACACCTTTTCTTTTACTTTCTTTTCTTTTTTAAAGATTTTATTTATTTATTTGACAGAGAGAGTGAGCACAATAGGGGGAGCAGCAGGCAGAGGGAGAAACAAGCCCCCTGCCAAGCAGGGAGCCCGAGAGGGAACTCGATCCCAGGACCCGGGATCATGACCTGAGCAGAAGGCAGATGCTTAACTGACTGAGCCACCCAGGTGCCCTGGTGACACATTTTCTGTATGTTTTTGCTTTCTGTTCATTTCATCATTTAAAACGGCCTCCAAGCCTAGTGCAGAAGTGCCATTGACTTGTCCTACATAGAAGAAGGTTGTGATGTGCCTTGCAGAAAGAGGAGGCATGTTAGATAAGCTTCAGGAAGGCCTGAGTTATAGAGCTGTTGGCCACGAATTCAATGTTATTGAATCAAATATACATATATAGTAAGTTGTTGCTAAACAGAAACACCATGGAACAAGGTTATATACTGATTGGGTGACAAAACAAAATGTTGCAACCAAGGGTTTATGGGAACCTATACTTCCCCCCAGGGGTAATAGTTCCATACTCACTAATTCAGTGTTTAAGGCAACTTTATAGAATTTGACTCCATGAATAATGAGAATAACTATAGATAGATAAACACAGGTTACATAATACATAATACAATACAAAACACACGTGACACGTTATCAGCTGGGGGTACTTAGACAAGTCACAACCTTTTGGAGTTTCAGGCTATAAAAAGGAGGATAATTTTATCTGACCTACTTGTTATAACTGCCAAGGAAGATCTCATATGAGAAAGTCTCTTATAACATGAAAATAAAGAGGTATTATCTCAGGAGAAAATTTTAAATGAAATCATAAAGATAAAACTCAAAAAAATTAAATGATGGATCCTGAAAGGGCTTTAAGTATCACAAGGCAGTAAATGATCCATGATATGGGGGCCACCTGCATGGCTCAGTTGGTTAAGCATCTGCCTTAGGCTCAGGGTCTTAGGATCGAGTCTCATGTCTGGCTCCTGGCTCAGCCTCAGCCAGGAGGCTGCTTCTCTCTCTTCCCCTGCCCCCTCCCACCCCTGGCTCATGCTCTCTCTTTCTCTTTTTGTTGCGCTATCTCAAATAAATAAATAAAATCTTAATAAATGAATTATCCAAAATAGGATTCTGTTAACCCCCTGTCCTGAAAAAACCTCAAAACTTTTATGAAAATGGAAACTGTGTAAAGTTTATAAGTGGCTACATTTATTGTAATCCAACTTTTAAATTTAGGAATAGGAGTTGATGGAAATTCATAAAGTTGAGGTACTACACTAAAAAAATGACCAGATATTCTACTAGTTTCCAGGTGGCCCCTTAGAATGTCACAGACATAATTTCTTCACTAAGTGACAAACTGGGTTCAATAATCTTTTTTTAATTCTTAGCATCTCCTGATGGAGAGGAAGGAGTGGAAAAATAATAATAATAATAGTCACTATAGCCCTACTATGTGCCTGGCATTTTATATACTTGGGCTTGAGTCACCACAAAACTAAATTATGTTCACTGTGTACTGTTTAATTATCTGGAAAATTCACACAAGGTGGAATAGCTTTTGATAGTAAAAAAATTTATTTTTTGCACTTAGAACAGCCCATAGTGGATACTCCATGAAGACTTCTTCAATTGTTAAGTTTTAAATGGCTCTAACTATAAATTATATGTTTACAAATAAGTTCTGCAATCCTAATGACTTTACTGCTCATGAAAGCATCAAAATCAAACATCAAGAATTGACTTTTCTTTTTTAATGCTCATTGAGCCCCTTTTCTCTGCCAGGTACTACATGTTTAATTTATAATCTATATTTTCTCATTTCATGCCCACAATGACGCTATGAAATGGGCATTACTCTTACATCACAGGTTAAGTAAAAGGCCCAGAAGAAAACTCCCCAAGGTCACATACTTGATCACAGGCAGGCCAAGCACATGAACCAGGGGCCTACCAACCTTATGGCACAGCCATTTTATTTATTTATATATTTATTTATTAAGATTTTATTTATTTGACAGAGAGAGACACAGTGAGAGAGGGAATACAAGCAGGGGCAGAGGGAGAGGGAAAAGCAGGCTTCCTGCCGAGCAGGAAGACCAATGCGGGCCTCGATCCCAGGACCCTGAGATCACGACCTGAGCCGAAGGCAGACGCCTAACAACTGAGCCACGCAGGCACCCCTAGCACAGCCATTTTAGTGACCCAATGGCTAATGACAATTTTCTTGTGTTCAGCCCCTGCTGGTACTGGGGGCTGCCTGTGGTTTTGGTTATGGCTCTCTGGGCCACAGACAACTGCCAAGGAGACCTCATTCTGTGTTGAATAAGGAAAATTCTCTTTCCTTAAAATGTATGATCTGGTTAGGTATTGGCTTAAAAACATGGCTAACCAAACATGGCAGCCTGTGACAGGGTCCCAAGATGAGACCGAGATGGGAAACTCCAGAGGATGTCTGAGAGGCAGGTTGCTGTCAGAGAATGGATGTCATTGACTAAGTCTGACTATTGAGGAAGGAGGGAGGAGGGTTTTCCAAGCAAGCTAATTAAATAACATGCACAAATCTCAGAGAATATTACCATATTGGAAAAACTTTTTTAAAATGCCTGTTTAACTGATTAGAACATTTGTGTTAGAGATTAATGGGGGTGAGGCAGGGATAATTTAAAAAATAAGCTGGATCCAAACCTCTTAAATTCCTTCTTAAGGAAAAAAAAAAAAATTCCCTTCCCTTAAAACAGTTTGAAACGCCATATTCTCAACAGCACTATACTTAAGAATTACCACTAGGGGGCATAATTATCCCAAGAGTCTATTTTTGTAATTAACCATAAAGATATTAAAGTTTTCACCTGATTTTGATAGAAATCATCACCTCAACTTGAAATAGAGGTATATTCCTGTCCCAGAATATTGATATATTTTGCCGCTATGGGCTAAATCTTAAATCCCTGGAAATCCAATATGGGGGAGGGGAAGCAAATGAAAAATAAAAAGCAACTTTCTTCAGCAGTAATTCTTTTGAATCATGTTTAACCATGAAGCCTTTAGAAGGACCATGGTACCTTCCCAAGCACAAGGTAGGCTGCTAAATAGAGACATAATTATCAAGCTAAGGGTTACTGGTTTTTTTTTCCTCCCTACATTAATCAAATCACAAATGCTCTTCTGGCTAAAAAAAAGCAAAAGGACAGATTCAGTCTCATTATACATACTTTACTCTGGGTATTGAGGATAAAGAGCTTGTCATCCGCCTCCAGGAGTTTGCATGCATAAGCTATGTTGACAGCTGTCTCCTGCTTGTCCCCTGTCAGCATCCAGATCTTGATGCCGGCTTTCTGAAGGGCTTCGATGGACTCAGGGACTCCCTCCTGCAGACGGTCTTCAATGCCTGTAGCACCTAAAAGACAGCCAGATGCAAAGGCTTGTGAGAAATCAAAGCCAGCAGAAGCTCACCTGGGCTATAATGGAACTGTTAGTGCCATCCTGAGCTACACACTGTTCCAGTAGCTTCCAGGCATTCAAAGGAAGTGTGAAGACCCAGACCAAAACCACAGACAATATCATATTTGGGGAAGGAAGCCTTAGGAATCACTGGGCTTATTAAACTTACTCATTCTCCTTTTGGCTAGTTTCCCTCTTTGTAAATTGAGGGGAGCTTATAGTTTCAGTTACTTATGTAACCTTGCTCTATAATTTTATAATTCTGTGATACTCCTGAAGGTAAGGGCAGGCGTTTGAGGAATGCCCTTGCCAATAAGTTGCTTATGTTATGAAAGTGCATTGAAAATAGATATTACAAGTCTGCAAGTCCCTTTTCTAAACCAACGGGGGCCAGATAAGTTTTGGAATTCGAAAGTTTTTCAGATTTTAGTAAGGTAACGTAGTGCATCTAAGTTTTGAAATATCCGCTAATGAAGCATATTAAGATTTCTATAGCAAAACTTATAATGTTTGTACTAATTAGGATAATAAAGACTCATAAAATCTTATCAAATCAGGCCTGATTTTGTAGACAAATGCATTCTGGCACTAAACCCACAGAGCATTTTTTTTTTTTAGATTTTATTTATTTAGAGAGCGAGCACAGGCAGACAGAGAGGCAGGCAGAGGCAGAGGGAGAAGCAGGCTCCCTGCCGAGCAAGGAGCCCGATGTGGGACTCGATCCCAGGATGCCAGGATCATGACCTGAGCCGAAGGCAGCCGCTTAACCAACTGAGCCACCCAGGCGTCCCCCACAGAGCATTTTTGAGTTTGGAATTTCAGAGGAGGAAATGTGGACCCATACACAGAGAAATGACACAGGTTAGGTATCATTGCTCTTCCCACTCCATACAAAGTGAGACCCTTGTTCTTCTGTGAACCAGAGGAATGTTGCTCAGAGACTGGTCTCCCGGTACGTGGGCACTCAGATTAGAGTCTAGATCTCCAGACTCTTGAGACGGTGGGGATTCTCAAACCTGGCTGCCTCTTAGCATTCCTTGGGGAGCTTTTAAATATTCAAACACCCCAGCCACATGTCAGATCAATGGAATCAGAACCCCTGAGAATAGGACGCAGTATTTTTTAAAGTGCTCCAGGTGATTTCAGGATGCAGCTCAGTCTGGACAAGAGGTGTCTGCTGTGCATCCTTTAGCTGCAATCAGGACGTAAGAGGAGAGAGAGAAACAAATTTCACTGGTCCGGTTGTAGGTACAGAATAAAGAACGTCGGCCCTGGAACTAGGTAGATCTGAGTCTCCTTCTAGTGCTGTCAGCTAGTAGCACATGACCTTGGACGAGTCAACGAACCGCTCCGTGCTCTAAGTTTCCTCTGAATAAGAGAGATTTGACATGCAGATTCAAAAGACCACACGTTTCATGTACCTTAACCAACGCCCAGCAAGAAACTTCAACTGGATAGCCTCTGGAACCAGGATATTCATTTGACTTGGTATTCTATGTTAATTGATGAGGTTTTAAATGATCTTCTTAAGGAAGACCACCCTGGTCCCACCATAAATGAAGTCTAGTTCACTACAGTGGAAAGCAGAATGAAAAGAATTAGAAACTGGGTACAGATCAGATTGGACAGGTTGGAGAGAACTATTTGCTCTATTACATCAAAGTGGTGGTGCTTGGGGGCCAAACCACTGATGAATGACTTTAAACTTAGAGCTATCCAGTGTTTTCCAAAGTTCTCTATTTTGACCATACAACATAGTCTACCTACCAAGTAAAGTGAGCTTGTTCTCCAACCTCAGGGCAGATTCAAGGAGTAACTCTTCCCTGTGGTCAATGCTGGTTTCAGCTAAAAAATGGTTCCTTAGCCACTCTGCATATTCAGTGTCACTCATGACCTGCAGTGGGGGGAAGAAAAGAGCTATGAGAAAGGCCATATCATCTTGCAGGATCCTTCCAGGACCCAGCCACTTGGTAATCCAAGTTTAGACCGATCCAAGCCAGGTAATTCTGGCTTCCTTCCTCATGCCACCTGGTCACAAGCTTTCTGAGACCAGACTACTCTAACACTGATGATGGATGGACCCACTAGCTCAGTACCTCTTGGAAATCCTAGGCATCATATATGATGAAAAGGGATTAGTCTACCTAATTAAGCCAGGGATTATGCAGTTAGAAGAGTTCTCCACTTGGTAGTTAAATCTAGAAAGATCTTAATGGCGCAGTTGAGAAAGTGGTGTCAGGATTGCTCAGTTCCAAGTATCAGAGAGGCAGCAGCACTGCTGGTATCTTCTGATGATTAGTTTATGGGATAGTTATTTGTAAAGGTGAAAAGAGGGAGGGGATCATACAAGTGAAACAAGGAAGGACTCTTCCAGAAGAAATTAAATGGAATTCCTGGAGAAGAAACCAATGGTACATTTTCTTTCTTCTTTAGGTTGCCATAGAGAGAGAAATCTACATTTCAAGTTTCCTAAAGCAACATGAAATAGAGGGAGGAAGGCAATTTCTCTATCTACTTATTCTTACCCACAGAGTTAGTGGACTTAGGACGAATCTGACATCTATTGGCTGCATTTTTATCAGGGGCAGGATCATTCCACTTGAAAAGTTAGAATGCTCTCCTTTTCCTTTGATCTTGAAACTTTCTATGCAGCTGGCTGACTAAGTGTTGACTAGGATCCCAGTTGCAACAGATCCCAGTTGCCCTAAGGCAGATCGTAAGAACTAGAACTTGGGTAAGAAATGAGAGATCCCTATGTTTGCCTTAGGTCCTAGCTAGAGTCTCCAATTCAGGCTTCCAGGAGGAAATCATAATGAATGGCAATTCATGCACTGATACTTTGAATTGCATGTATCTGCCTGTCTTTTACACTCACTGGAGCCCAGAATGACAGAGGGAAATCAATACTCTAGCTTCTAACACAGCAAAAATTAACCGCAGGCTTTAGAGGGAGAGAAAGTGGGGTGGGGGAATGTTATATGGAGAAGAGGCAAAGAAGTGGCAAGATCAATTTCTTGGTTCTTTTCTTTTTTTAAAAAAATAATTTATTTATTTATTTGACAGACAGAGATCACAAGTAGGCAGAGAGAGAGAGGAAGGGAAGCAGGCTCTCCGCTGAGCAGAGAGCCCAATGCTGGGCTCAATCCCAGGACCCTCTGATCATGACCTGAGCTGAAGGCAGAGGCTTTAACCCACTGAGCCACCCAGGCACCCCTCTTGGTTCTTTTCTAGTATTTCCCCTACATGGGCTTGTCATTCTTTGTTTCATGTTCTTCAGTGTTCATCAAAGTCTCTGTTATACTTTTACAACTAACTCCCTTCCCTACCCCATAAGACATCCTTCTCTTGTCTCAACCCCTACTTGACTCTCTTTCGCTGCAGCTGAGAAGCTTGACTTAGTCAATACCCAAGCCACATCTGACTAGCATAAAAACACGACTGATTCACTTGAAAAGGGTTCCAGGTCTGTTTCCCCCATGTCCCCAGGAGGAGGGTCTGGTAATATCACCCCTCAACTCCTTGGAGTCCTGTTTTCTTCCTTATTACTTCGGTGTTTTAGAAAGCATACACAACATCTCAGGGTCATTCTCAACAACAGAATAATCCATACTGACATAACATTTAGTAAAATGACTTGGACTGATAGATAAGGACTTATGAGCATGTAAGGAAAAATTGTGAGAACTTTAGGGGAAAATTAAGGCCAGTCTCTGGCCTCATTCTTGCCAAAGAACATTTAATGCAGGGATGATATTTACAAAGTACTGAGGGAAAAGAAAGTAGGTCCAGGGATTTTCATTTCCCACCAAACATGCTAAATTACTGTTACTGAATTTACTGTTAGTAAAACATACTAAAGCACTCACAGACACACTGAAACAGGGGAGAACTCCGAGAACAGAACTGTTAGGTGCTCTTCTGGGAAAACACTGAGAACAAACTCCAACCAATACATATGGAAGACAGACACTGTGAATAGAGAGCCCACGATCCAGGAGCTTTCCCAACCGTGTGGATCAGCCTTTGATACACGCTCGACCCCAAGCAGTGAGGGCCACCCAAGTGAAAGAACGAACACAACAGGCCTGACTCGGCAGCCTCACCTTCTTCGCTATACATAAAGTGCGTAGGCCCCGTCTGGCATAGTCATCCAAGTGTTTCTGGGTTTTCTCCCTTATTATCATCTGCTGTTTCTCCAGACTTGCTCCATCTGAAATAATTAACAAAACAAGTATTCCCACCAGTCTGCCCAATTACAGAAATGTTTTTACAAACAATGGTATAGTTTCCCCCACAACAAACAAAAGACTTTGTAGTTCTGAATCCCAAATGCACATTTATAAAAGGGACTCTGAATAAATCTTTCCCGTGTTCCCTTCCTCCTGGGAAGAGGGAAAGTACCAAGAACTTAATATGAACACCATTCCCACACCATCAATAACAACAGCAACAAGAACTATCACCATTCTAGCTGCCGTTCACGGAACACTTGCCATTGGGGAGGCACTGTGCAGAGGCTCTATGTGGAGTGCACACTGTATGCCATTAAACCTCCAAGGAACCTATAAAATAGGGACGACACTCGCCATTTGTTGAACACAGAGTAGGCAGGTAACTTTACCAAGACACCGCCGATGACAAAGGCCAGATGTGCACCCAGGTCTGTGTAGCACCAAAGCTTACATGCATTCTCACCAAATCCTAGGCAGCTTCCCCTATTTACAAAGTGCAGCTGATCTCCAAATATACACGTGTTTCTCTTTCTAAAACCATCGAGATTGGCCTTTCGATCTTTGAACCGTGCATATCTCCCTGCACCCCCTGCGCAGTATGAACTCACCCGGGGAAGCCACCGAGAGCAGCTCCATGATGACCGAATCAGCACCCTTTGTGTACACCACGACTTGGTTGGAAAGGGGATGCCGAACAACCACAGACATTCTTTTTCTTACGGAGTCAAAGGGCAGGATGTGTAGGAGTTGAAATGTTAATGGCCCCAGAGCAGCGAAGTCCACCACGACCTGCTCTGGGGTCCGGGAGCGTAAAGTGCACTGGTAAGCCCTGGCAGCATACACCAAGGCCGCTTCATCGGGGCTCTCCGCCTCGTAACACAGGGTGGAGGTCGAGGGCTGTCCAGGGGAGGGCGCCTCATTGCCCTCCGGGAGGCCCAGATCACTGTTCTGTTTCTCCGTATTAGGAGTGCCAGGAGAGTTCCCAGAGCCCTGGGGGCGCTCGCTCCCGTGGGAGGCCTCTTCCTCCACTGGAGAAGCCAGTTTCATTCGACTAAAGAGGGAGAGTCTGCTCACAAAGGCATTTGGGACCCCAGGAGAGGGCTCTTTCCCCTCTTTCCCACCGGCGAGTGATGGTGAACTTGATCTTCGGACAGACAATCTCTGGAAGAGGTTTTTAATCTCTTCCAAGGACTTGATAGGCATTCCACTCAGGGATGAGAGCCCAATCTAGGAGAGAAGATTCCAGAGTCTCAGTAATACAATAAAAAAAGCAGTAGGTAACAACAGTAAAGTCAAACCAGGAAAAAAACTAGATAAGGAAAGAGTTACCACTCCTTAAACAGCTAGCAGCCTGCTTCATACATAAAACTGCCCCCAGAAAATATGAGCAAAAGTAAAAATGGCCATAATGAAAAATATGTGCTAACGTTGATGGCATTCTAATTTCTACAACCATTCAGAAAGAGATGTGACAAATGATAGCAAAACATATAAAATGCTACTATTGCTACCAGTGGGCATACGATAGCAGTGTGTTCCTAATGAATACCTTAAAATATAGATAATCCATAATATTTACTATGTACATCCTAGCAATAGCAATTTAAAAATAACAAGCATGGGACGCCTGGGTGGCTCAGTTGGTTAAGCAGCTGCCTTCGGCTCAGGTCATGATCCCAGCGTCCTGGGATCGAGTCCCACATCGGGCTCCTTGCTCGGCAGGGAGCCTGCTTCTCCCTCTGCCTCTGCCTGCCACTCTGTCTGCCTGTGCTCACTCGCTCTCTCTCTCTAACAAATAAATAAATAAAATCTAAAAAAAAAAATAAAATAAAATAAAAATAACAAGCAAATTAAGTATTCAAAAATAGCAAAACAGCAATATCTTCTTGAATATTTTAAAAATAAAGTTTAGAAAGCCTATGGGGTGAAACTGGAAAATCTATAAAAATGTAAAAATTGTGTGAATATAAAAATTTTTTTAAATTGTGTGAACAATATAAGAAACAAGTGAGTAATAATGTACATTCAAAACACTGGAAGAAAGTTAAGTCAAAATATTAACAAGATGGGGCGCCTGGGTGGCTCAGTGGGTTAAGCCTCTGCCTTCAGCTCAGGTCATGATCTCAGGGTCCTGGGAATGAGCCCCACATCTCCTGGGAATGAGCCCCGCATCAGGCTCTTTGCTTGGAGCTTGCTTCCCCCCTCTCTCTGCCTGCTTCTCTGCCTACTTATGATCTCTGTCAAATAAATAAATAAATAGATTAACAAGATGGGCTTTTACCCCCCCAGATTCTATAAGAGGTTGTTACTATGACTTTTTCTGTTGTTTTATTAAGGCCAGTAAAGAAACTGACCTACAAAAGAGTTATCAGCAGAAATTATCAGCTTATGAGCAGAAATTCACAATGAATGTGAGTTTCTATTATAATTTCTATTACAGAATTTTTTGTAATTTTTAGCCTGATGTTTTTCTAACTCATGACATTTATATGATTAAATGTAGAACTTAGTATTAATTATGAAGGTCAATTAATTAGGTCCTAAAATTTTGTCATTTAGAAATGCCCAAGATATTAAAAAGTTTTTTCCTAAAAATTATTAATCTTCTGACAGTTGGAGACACACATGTTGGTCAATTTTCACACGTATCGGAACTCGGAAATGAAAAGAAACCATCACAGATGAGGTTTCCTCTTCTTTGTTTCTTTGTAGATTCTGTTTAGCTCCTTATTATTCACTGTCTCAGTCATTATCTCAAAATATTATGAAGCTTAGGCTCTTCTACCTGTAGAGACCTTCTTTCAGACCACAGGGTATTATATTCTTTGGGGATAAGGCGACAGTATTTTTCAAACAAAAAACACCAAGAGGTGCCTACTTTGGAAACAGATGTATGAGAAAAATTGTCACAGGAGGAAAAAAAAAAAAGAACATCCAGTGATTTATTCTCTAATTACATAATCACTTTCTAAAGAGAAACTCTCTAGCTGAAAGTCTTACAAAAATACATTTTTCTGATCAAATAAAAGCTTAATTGGAAGTAAGTTATTTTTATGTTAAAGTTGACCACCTCTGAGGTTGCTAAAAGAAAATGATCTGATGGAAAATTAAAATTTAATTGGGTTGCATCGCAAATTGAATTTTAAGTGGATATGTGCAAAAGGGAAGAAAGTTATACACAAAGAAGCTAGCACAGCATGTGGTGAATCACCGGTCTTTAAAACAAGTTTTTCTTTTTAATTGAAAATGAATTTTTCCATAAATTCTAAACTATAAATTGACTTTTTCAATCTAGCTTTTGCGGGAACTGCAGCATCTTGGTACATTATAAATGTATTGGATTTTAAATTGGGTTAGAACTAATTAGAACTAACCCAACTGGTACAGGAAAATGGTACATTATCATTAAACGCAATAATGAATCCAATACTTTATATTTCGCTTGACATGATGCATAGGACGTGGGAAGTCTCAGAAGCCTGGAAGAAGCTTCAATTTGGTGAAGAAACTATGCAAAACGAACACAGCCACATTCTACCAGAGCTGTTCTCATCAGCTATTCTCCTAGAGGCCAAACAGGAGAACAGCAATGAGCCATATTTCATGGGTTCAAATCTCACTTCCCCCACAAATTGGCCCTGTGACCCCAGGAAAATTACTTATCCTCAATTATAAAATGGGGAATAGTGGAGTAATATTACCTGATTTATGCGGTCATTGGGAGGGTAACATGTTAACATCAATAAATCACTTAGAATATCGTAGTTACAGAGCAGAGACTAAATGAAGTATGTTAGCTGGTATTGTTATTATCATTTAGTATTAATTATTATCTACATAACAAGGCCAGTGTAAGTACATTTAAACCCAAGGTTCTCTTGGTTTACATGGAAAGTAACCCTTGTTTGTATTAGAGACCTTACCTTTTGTCGCGGTTGGTTGGGAGCAGAAACCACTACTGTGTTGCAAATTGCCAACGCAATAAAGAAGTCCATGATGTACAAGGTCTCCAGTAGTGGATCTGGGATAGTCTCATCTAGTGGGGTAAAAAGCTGCGCTGTAATCTGACTAAATTTGTCCAGAAGCCTGGTGTCTGGTACCACATCTGTTTCCTGAAAACCCAAGAAGACAAAGTGTTATTACAATAAGTGTCTAAAACTGTGAGCTTTAAATTTAAAGAAGCAGTTTTATAAGCCAAATCTATGAACCTGTGATAGTAAACTTTATTCTCCCCAAAAAGATTTAATATATATGGTGCCATGGGAAGTGAGAACAGGAAAATAACAGACAAAAAAAAGGGGGGGGATCCAGAATGCATAATTCTGGTGGAGAATACCCTATTAAACTTAACTCGTCAAGAGACAGGAACAATGCCTGCCACCAAAATCTAGTTGAAATACACAGTTGCCAGAGCATCCAAAAGCAACTGACAATTTAGCCAACAACCAAGGAGTACCAACTGTTTTTGAAGTCAGGACATTATTCATACCATGTTATTTTAACAAAATATCTTATGGTTCAAATCGCTACTATCATAAATACAAAAGCAGAAACCAGAGGAGAACCTCTCTGAGACATACCGCAGGAGCAGGGGAACACATTCAAAGAAAATTACTAGTAACATACTACAAGACACTAACGAGGGTTCCTCCAAGAGATTTCTGATCATCAAATACATTGGGCAACTGTGCCCTCCTTTTAAAGATCCTGAGCACAAATTAGCTTTCAGAAGTTCTGCTGCTGAAAAAAAAATCCATTTTGTTTAACACAGTGCTTTTCACGCCTACTGAAGAGTACTGGTTTTCACAAAAGAATGTTGTAGTAGAAATCTGTTTATAATCCGGTAACATGTAGACAACTGCTTTAGAAATTTTTCAGAGGAACCAAAACAGGGACCATCTGCTACAAATCAAGTTTTCACAAAAGCATCACTGTATTCTAGAGGAGCTGTGGATGTAGTCAGTTGGCAAAGCGAACTGACGTTGGGGAAGCCAGGAGAGGTGATTTGGAGGCAGGAGTAAAATGGGGAGATGTGAGACATGTGAGTTTAGACTCAAAAGACCATGGCTTGTATTTCACGCTTAGCAGATTGGTGAGAACTAGCATAGGCTTAATAAGAGCATGGGATGAAAATCGCGTGGGCTTGGGTTCAGGCCCTAGACCCACTGGCCTCAGGCAGCTTGCTCAACCCACCGAGCTTCATTTCCCTCTTCTGAGTAATACTAAAAATAACACCTGTGTCACAAGGTGGCTGTATAAAGTGAGTGAGACAATGAGGTGATAACCAGCACAACAGGAATCTTCAGGCAGGTGACCAGACTCACGATGGTTCCACACTATCTGCTGCCACAAGGCATTTTTTTTAGAGATTTTCTTTATTTGAGAGACAGGGAGAGAGCGAGAAACAGAGAGCATGCATGAGTGGGGGGAGGGGAAAGGCAGAGGGAGAAGCAGACACCTTGCTGAGCAGGGAGCCGGATGCAGGGCTCAGTCCCAGGATCCTGAGATCATGACCTGAGTCGAAGACAGATGCTTAACCGACTGAGCCACCCAGGCGCCCCTGTCACAAAGCATTCTTAAAATTTCTATCTAAATACATCAATACCTACTGTACTGTGATGTTTGACTTGGCAAAATTTGAATTTTATTACAGTTTGGTGGAGTTTATCATAGGCCCCAATAATCTGATGGCTGTTCTCTAATGAGTCCGCCACAACAACTTCATGAACCTCATGTCTGCAGTAACACTGAGCCAGTGCTTGGGCCCTCAGTTCTTCGGAGAACAATCCTTTCCTCAACGATCTCCTTGCCAGGGTGAATAAGAATCTGAGAGACTTCTTTCTTACTCAGCTTAGTCAGCTAAGGGATGACTGGGAAACTCATTACATGATATTTATCAAGGTCTCTGATTATATTGTCATCTGGGGCTTGTGAGATTCCATGGGTTGGAAAATGTTTCCAAAGACATGTGTCTCAGAATGCTAATATACAGTGAGCAAAAAAAAACCCCAAACAACAAAAAACCCAACTTATTTCAGAATGGAACTCTCAGAAATATTTAAATCAAACAGGTTTCTTTACTGCAGCTCTTCTCAGAGAGTTTAATGGGTACTGGGACTCTTCAAGAAGAGGCTGGCATGCACAGCCTTCCCAAATTAAATTTTTTAGAGACATCTGTTCTGTGGAACACATTTGGGATTGCCTTTGAGACCTTATAAGCTTTTAGTGATTTCATTGTCTCAGTGAACTCTTAACTCATAACTCACTTCAGGACATAAGGATTCCCCTGAATTCCAAAATCAATCTAAGACAAATAAAGATTTCTACCTTCCACTTTTGTGGTAAACACTATTGACATAAGCCAGTCTCACATGCCAGTCAGGGAATGTGACAACTGCATGAACCGAGAAGCTGGACCATGAGCCTAAGAAGAGAAGAAATACTAGACCCTTTCAAAGGCGGGGCTCTGGTCAGCAAAACTGTGTTTACAAAAAGTACTCTTAAATGTGGGAAAAACCCAGAAACTGAGGACCACACAAGACAACCATAACACAATACATGAAAGGAGAGCCTCCGAGATTTAAGGAAAGATCTGTATCATACTGAGCTGTAGGCAGGTAACATTCTTTCACTTAAGTTGGTCTCTCTAAATAAATTAATCCCTAGTAACTAAGATACTTAGTTGCTGAACTGAAGAGAAGGTATGGAGCTATCACATGCAATTCTGATCTCTATGACTGCATCTAGAGGATACAAAAAGAAAAAAAAAAAGATAGGATCTTTTCTGAGATCCAAATCTTCCTCACCAAGACCCTGTATTACAAAATTGGATTTTGCTCTTTTTTTCTGTGATGGACAGCTTCTGCCCTCTCGGAACTCCTATTACCCCAAGAGCCAGGCCCACATCATGCTGCTTTAAATGATTACAGGCGCATGTCGTTCTTAGAGTTTGTAAGTTCCTTTAATGGAAGGACCATCCTGTATTGATCTTTGGATCCCTAAGTCAATACCCAGCACATGGAGAAGAATAAAATTTATTGTACATGACTACCAAACACTTGCTACTTTTATATTATATAAGTAGGCACTGAAGAAACAGAATAAAAGGATGCCACTCTTTAGAAAACATACATAACCCCCTCCCACTTGGCCTCAAATAGACATTTTTTTTTTAATGCAGAGAAAAGTTATTCTCCTAATGAAAGAATTTAAGCACAATGTGGATAGTTTCCTATAGTTAAACAAAGCCTTATCTGGTTTCATGGTGAGAGTCCTGAATCTTTGTCCGAATCTTATACACCTATTTAAAACTTTAGATTTTCATGATTCACATCACGCCTTCCGACCAGGTTGCAGGTCTCATTAAACAAGCAAATGCTGGACAAGACCTCTCTTTGCCCTCTAACAGTGCTGGCTGAAGCTTTACTATGGCCTTAATACAGCTCCCCATTCCTCCCCCAGTTCTACCAGTGGCCACAGCTCTTTTTTCATTTCCCACTGCCATCCTACTCCAGCTTTAGGGGCTCACTGGCCCACCGTCACAACGCTGGCTGCAGTATGGACACACAAGCCTTCTTCTGGCTTCCTCAGATTCCTGACCACCACAGACCTGAAGGAAAAAGACGAGCCCTCACAACCACACACAGACGTTCCTACCCCACACCATGTTTGTCCACAGCCCCTTGTCTCTGAGCCCTTGCCGGTGCCACACAGTCTGCCCCATATGCTCTTCCTTTTCTGCTCTGCAAACCCCTACTCATTAGTTTAATCCCAACTCAAGTTTTACTTCTCTTCTGTGGCCCTTCCCGATCCCTCCTCATCCCCTGAGAGTTGATCACTCCCTTCTTTGTGCCCTCGCTCTACTCTGGTTTAACCCACCATTATGGCATCCATTAACACAGGATGGTATGTATTTATTGATATGTCTGTCTCCTCTACCTACAATAAAACCAAAGGACAGGGACATGTCATATTCATTTTATATCCCAGTGTCTAGTATTTTGCCACTGTTTTTCACTAAGCCATTCATTCATTCATTCATTCATTCACTTATCCCATCAATATTTATTGTTGATCTATGGTATCAGGCACTCCTCAGGGAAAGAGAGGTGTCTAGTGCAGATAGGATCCTAACTTGCATGGAGCTCACATTCTAATGAGAGGAGACATTGGATCCAAACACTAACCTGTGAACAAATAAGACGCTTCTAGAATGAGACAGAGACAGAGACGGGGGTGGAAAGAACTTTGGATTAGGTGGTAGGGATGGTTTACTGACGAGGTGATATCTAAGCTAAGGCCTTGATGACAGAAAGGAGAGCCATATAGGGCTCTACCAGCTACCCAGGCAAAAAGAACAGCACTCTCACTGAATGAAAGTTGACAGAAGACAAAAGAAGCATAGAAACACTGGCCTACAAAGAAAAGGTTTCTATTTCAAATAGGTAAAATGAACCCAGGACTCAGGGGTCTCAGTAACATTTTAATTCCCAAAAGTTGGCATATTTTTGCCAGTACCCCACCTAGGACCCTCATCCCTGGCTCTCAACTCGCCTCCCTATCCAAGGTGCCATCTTATAATCTTCCATTTCTAGACATCATAGCTCTTAATGTGCTCTCAAGTTGGTATTCTTTTTTTTTTTAATTTATTCTTTTTTTTATTATGTTGTGTTAGTCACCATACAGTACATAATTAGTTTTTGATGTAGTGTTCCATGATTCATTGTTTGGGTTTAACACCCAGTGCTCCACAGAATCCGTGCCTTCCTTAATATCCACCACAAGGCTAACCCAATCCCCCACCCCATCCCTTCTAAAATCCTCCATTTGCTTCCCAGAGTCCATAGTCTTTCATGGTTCATCTCCCCCTCCGATTTCTCCCCCTTCATTTTTCCCTTCTCCTAATGTCCTCCATGCTATTCCTTACACTCGTATTCTTAACCTGGGCTCCACAGACAGGCTTCTGCAATTGTATGCAAAATTTTTATAGATGCTAATTTTTCAGGACAAAGAATTTATAGCTTTCTCAAAATAATCTCGAGTCTCCAAAAAGGGTAAAATGAACTTGTCTACAGCAAGAGTGAAATGATCTCATATTCCAAGGAACACCTACCTCTTTATCCTATATATAACGGTGTAATTTTGAAAACACAACACCAAACAACAACCCAATGTGTCTATGCAGTTAGAATGACACATGGCCTTGAAGTATAGGGCAAGAAAAAAAATGGACTGAATGGGGAAACTGAGCGTGGTAACCAGCTTCATTTAACAACCTTCAAAATTACTTCTCGAGGAGAACCTGGGCAGCTCAGTCAGTTAAGCATTTGCCTTCAGCTCAGGCCATTATCCCAGGATCCTGGGATTGCAGCCCTGCTTTGGGGTTCCCTGCTCAGTGGGGAGTCTGCTTCTCCTTCTCCCTCTGCCTGCTGCTCCCCTAGCTTGTGCACTCGCTCACACACACTCTCTCTCATGAATAAAACAAATCTTAAAAAACAAAACAAAACCAAAAAACCTACTTGTCAAGAATGGGCACACAAGTCACTGCACTGGATGTTGAGGAGTCAAGATGAGAGTTCTTGCTCTCAAGGAGTTAATGGTGTATGTCAGAGGCAGAAATAAGAAATAAATGAGAACCAAGGAAGGGAGGGAATGTGTACAAAGAGCTCAGAATCTGAGAAGAGGCTGAGAAGTCTTCAGAAGGAAGAATATTTAGGGGTGCCTGGAGGGCTCAGTCAGTTAAGCAACTGACTCTTAGATTCAGCTCAGGTCATGATCTCAGGGTTGTGAGATCAAGCCCTAAGTGGGGCTCTGCAGTCTGCTTGGGATTCCTTCCCTCTTCCTCTCCCCCTCCTTCTCAAGCCCTCCCACCGCTTGCATGCAGGCTCTCTCTTTCTCTCTCAAATAAAAAAAAAGAAGTATAAAAAAAAAAAGAAGGAAAAAATATTTAAAGCAGTTTTATAAGAAGAAAGTATTTCATCAGGTTTGGTAGACAGTGGTAGGTTGCCAATAGGGAGAGTAAATTTTAGATGGAGGAAATAGTACAGATGAAAGAACAGGCTAAGAAATATCATTTTTTCTACGAAGACAATGAGACTAAATCAGGAAACTGAGAGCATGGGTGGGGCACAACCCCCCTGCATGGCCAGGCCCTACTACTTCCAAGGAATCATGAGTCTATAGGTGGTAACTTCATGTGTGTGAAAAATGTAAAAGCTTAGTAGAGGAATAGGTGAAAAGAGAAGAAAATAGATAATCTATTTCAGATATAGCCTTTTAAAAAAAGATTTTACTTTCGCGTAATCTCTACACCCAATGTGGGGCTCGAACCCACAACCCCACACAAGATCAAGGGTCATGTGCTCTTCTAACAGAGCCAGCCAGGTGCCCCTTTTCCTGATATGGCCTTAAAGTGAGTGCACAGAAGAGGTCAGATGCATTCTTTCCCTATTTCTCTTTCAGACGTTAGATACAGTAGAATGCATCAATGAAACTAGAAGCTGGTTTTTTGAAAGAATTAATAAGATCGATAAACCATTGCCCAAAATAATCCAAAAGAAAAGAGAGAAGGCCCAAATTAATAAAATTATGAATGAAAGGGGAGAGATCACAACTAACACCAAGGAAACAGAAACAATCATCAGAAATTATTATCAACAATTATATGCCAAGAAGTTAATAAGCAACCTAGATGAAATGGATGCATTCCTGGAAAACTATAAACTTCCAAAATTGAACCAGGAAGAAACTGACAATGAATAGACCAATATCTAGTAACGAGATTGAAGCAGTCATCAAAAACCTCCCAAAAAACAAGAGCCCAGGACCTGATGGGTTCCCTGGGGAATTGTACCAAACTTTCAAAGAAGAAATAACACCTATTCTCCTGAAGCTGTTTCAAAAAAATTGAAGCAGAAGGAAAACTCCCAGACTGTTTTTATGAAGCCAGCATTACCCTGATCCCCAAATCAGGCAAAGACCCCACCAAAAAGGAGAATTTCAGACCAATATCACTGACGAATATGGATGCTAAGATTCTCAACAAGATCCTAGCAAATAGGATCCAACAGCACATTAAAAAGATTATCCACCATGACCAGGTGGGATTCATCCCTGGGTTGCAAGGACGGTTCAACATTTGCAAATCAATCAATGTGATAGAACAAAGCAATAAGAGAAGAGAGAAGAACCACATGGTTCTCTTAATTGATGCAGAAAAAGCATTTGACAAAATCCAGTGTCCATTCCTGATTAAAACGCTTCAAAGTATAGGGATAGAGGGAACATTCCTGAACCTTATAAAGTCTATCTATGAAAAACCCACAGCAAATATCATCCTCAATGGGAGAAAGCTCACAGCCTTCCCATTGAGATCAGGAACATGACAAGAAGTTGGGAGGAAAATTAAGCCTAAATGTCTGGAATGGTCTGACCTATATCCAAGATACACTAGGTCAGGTTTTATATCTTTAGTGCCACAGAAATTAACGAAATGAGTTGTACTGAAATATCACCCTCATGGCTGCAATTTTCACTGGCAACTTTGAAAAGAGCCAGAAGAGTCCCCTCAAGGCCTTTCTAGGACAAGTGAGCCCACTGGGGTCTACTCAGATCACATCGCTACTATGAAAACCATACAACAAATTCAACGCTGAAACCCAAAGATTCCCCCAAAGTGGATTCATTCTTGTTAAGCTGCCTATTTTAGAGATCAACCAGTTACTGGTCTCACAGCTGGGGAATCCTCATCTTGGGAAAACACAAGTATTAAATGAATTGTGGAGGGCAGAAATCAGGCAGCTGAATTTTTACTGAAGCAATGTTAAGAATGGCAAAACTTGTGACCTCTAGCTCTTTCATGGAAGTATTGCCCGTCTTTCCTATCTTCCACATGGCCCTCTCTGTTTTCCAGCAGCAAAATGGGTTTGTCAGTAAGTGTGACTAAACAGTGTCCAAAACTTCCCTCTGGGAATCAAGCAACACCCAGCTGAGCTTTAAAATGGAAATATCAGAAAATGTCATCCTGAGGACTGGGAAAGGGGAGGAGGACACAGGTGTGGTGGGATGTGGGGGAGGAATGCAGAAAGATAAAAAGACCTTGGGAGGGTACTTGAATTTGTCTGTGATTCAGACATCCTTCCCTGTCTGTGAGATAACCTTGCTAAGCTGTGGGGCTCTGAGAGTGAGCCACGGGCCTTAAAGCCCAGCAGCCTTCTTCAGGCTCAGACATGACTGGCGCTGATCAGAAATACCATGCTTTTTCAGAAATGATATACTATCTCTCAACACTGAATCATCCCACAAATTAGGAAGTTGTGATAGTGTTTGCTTCTATTTCTGATGAGGTGTGGCAATTACACTAAACGGCAATTACGTAGTCTCTTCTCAGGTAGGAAAGACAACAGTGTTGGGCTCAGTCATAATTACGGAATGTTCTTTCATTATTCATGACGGATGTGCAAAACGCAAGTCACGCATTCCCACTTACAATGGGGCTACTGAAAGCAGCCTGTCTGGAGTGAGGCACTCCACTGGCTCCTTCTCTACTTCCCAGAGCTGAACAGCTCCCAGCAAGATGATTCGAGGATTTACTTCCCAAGGGCCCATTATGAACCGTCCTGCAGCTGGGGGCCCTGGGTTTCGCCGCCATATTGCTGAGGGAGTCGCTCGGAGCGTCAGTAGAATCTTCGTCTTCAGAGATTGCTTCCTGGTAGGACTCTAGCCTCTTGGCTGAGAGAGAAAAATCACACAGGGTCATTGCCTGAGAAGAACCGCTTGCAGGTTGAGTACGTCAGGCATTTACGTCAACAGCTACCACACATCGTCTCCTCCCTTTTCAGATCTGTCCTCCAAACTCCCCTCCCCAGATTCCCTTAACGAACTTACCTTGCTGAGAAAAGTAGAAGCAATTAGGAAGCAACTCCCTTCTGATCCCATCATCAAATCTACCAACCTCTCCACATCCGTATCCAAACTCTGTTTTTACTACTACTATTACTACTACTACTATTACTATTACTACTATTACTACTACTACTACTATTACTACTATTGATAAAGTTTCCAATGCCAAGCTTTCTCTATTTGTGATCTGCCTCCCACCCCACCAGCCTTCTCAAGGACCTCACCCTTACAATTCTCCCCTTATGCTGACACCAATCTCTCCTCAACCAATCTCTTGGCTTTCTGTCCCTGTCTGCCCACCGACACTACTCCTGGCAAGGTCACCTATGAGCTCCAAGTTACCAAATCCAATTATCGCATCTGTCCATATCTTATCTGCACTCTTGGTAACATCCAACAGAGGTGACCATTCTCTCTGAATGGCTCTTTTGGCTTCTCCAACACCACGCATACCTGTTTTTCCTCCTACTTCAAAGGCTATACCTTCTTAGTTTCTCCTACTGCCTCCTCTTCAGCCCTCAAATACCGGGTTGCTGCAGGAACTCTTTCCCTTCTCCACTTACATACTTTCCTTGGTCATGTCACCTGGCCTTATATTTAAAATATCATTTCATATGTACCTGACTTCCAAACCTGTAACTTCAACTCCAATTTCTTTCTTTTTTTTTTTAAGATTTTATTTATTTGACAGAGAGAGAAAGAGATGGCAAGAAGGCAGAGAGGCAGGCAGAGAGAGGGGGAAGCAGCCTCTCTGCTGAGCGGAGAGCCGATGCGGGACTCAATCTCAGGACCCTGAGATCATGACCTGAGCTGAAAGGCAGAGGCTTAACCCACTGAGCCACCCAGGAACCCCTCAACTCCAGTTTCTTTTTTTTTTTTTTAAAGATTTTATTCATTTATTTGACAGAGAGACAGATCACAAGTAGGCAGAGAGGCAGGCAGAGCGAGGGGAAAGCAGGTTCCCTGCGGAGCAGAGAGCCAGATGCAGAACTCCATCCCAGGACCCTGGGATCACGACCTGAGCCAAAGGCAGTGGCTTTTAACCCACTGAGCCACCCAGGTGCCCCTCAACTCCAGTTTCTAATTGGAATCCAGACTCCTATATATATCTAACTCTACTTGATACTTCCAGTTGGATGTCTAGTGGGCTCTTCAAGCAGATATCTGCATAGCTCACTCTCCTACCTTTCTCAAGTATCTTATCATATCCCTTGACAGAAAAACTTGCCAGATACAACCACCACACTATTATAAATCCTACTTCAGCACTTAACACCATCTAAACACTATCGATCTTGTTTTTATTTTTTTGAAACATCCACTAGAATGTAAACTCCTAAAAAAGGCAGAGTTCTCTCTATTTTGTTAATATCATATTCCCAGAGCCCAAAGCAGTGGCTAATCCTCAATAAATATTTGTTGACTAAATAGATACTAGATATCTTAAATTTGATATGGCCAAAGAAGAACTCTTCCTCATTTCTCCCTTAAACTTACTCTTCCTCTGGCCTTCCCCATCTTTGTAGATAGGACCTATTTATCTAGCTACTTATGCCAAAAATCTAGGAGTCTCCTTGATTCTCTTGGTCTTCCCCAGCCCCCAAATGTGAAGCATAACCAATAGCTATCTATTATTTGTCCAAAATATATCTCAAACTCTCTCCATCTTCATTACCTTAGTCCAAGCCACCATCACCTCTCAACGGGACCAGTGCAAACAGCCTCATAACTGGTCTCCATGCCCCTTTGCACTCCATTCCTCAACCCATAGCTAGAGAAATCTTCCTAAAACATAAAGCAGAGCAGATTACTCGTGCACAAAACTTCCCTTATGTTGGTTTACATAGCTCAAAATGATTTGATCTCTGCTGACTTCTTTAACATTCTTGCCCCTTCTTCTTCCACACTTCTCCACAGTCCAGCCTCACTGGCCTTCTTTTCTTACTTTGAAAACTGCCAAGGTCATTTTACCCTGAGGGCCTCTATACTAGCTGCTGCCTCTAACTGGTAGGTTTTTTGCACCTGAACTTCAAGTACGTTATTCAGATCTAAGCTCTAAATATTAGAGAGGCCTTGCACCCCCCCCACCCAATCCAAAGTGCCTTCCAATCATTCTGTATCATAACAACCCATTTTAATTCTCTGAAAAGTACTTTTCATTATTTTTTTTCTTGATTTAAGAATTAATTTAATTGCAACTATTTTCTCCAATAGAAGCTCTTTGAGAACAGGGTCCTTGCCTGTCTTGTTTATCATGATAACCAGTGTCTGGAATACAGAGTAGACAATCAGTAAATATGTACTTGCTGAATTGCTAGCTGTCTGTATTCAGGCCAAGTCTAGCTACTAAATATAGAGTATGGCTTTGGCAAGTTAATTTATAAAATAAAGAATATTTGCATATCCTGTTTAATAGTCTTTGCCTGGGATCAAGGGAAAATTGTGGGATAGGGACTTAACACTTACTGAGGACCTCCTTTCCATCAGGTGTCTGTCTAGGTTCCTTTACAAATGTCTACATCTTCCTTTTTCATCTTATATATAATGCTACCAGGTAGGAACTATCACTGCTCCACTTTATAGCTAAGAGAGGCTAAGATCCAGACAGATCTTTGACCAGGGACATGGTCTTCTGACCATGGTTAAATTACTTGTGCACAAAACTTCCCTTACGTTGGCTTACATAACTCAAAATGATCTGACCTCTGCTGTCCTAGTTAAATAGCTAGTTGGGGGTAGAGCTGGGACATGAATTTAGATCTTCCTGACTCCAAAGCCAGTACATGTATCCACTACTTCTATTTCTTTAGCAGTCATCGCTATATGATAGATTAGTTCAGAGATTCTCAACAAGGGGTGAATCTGTCCCCTCAAACATTTGACAATGCCTATACACACTTTGGCTGTCACAACTTGGGCAGAAGTGCTACTGGCATTCAGTTGGCAGAGCCCAAGGAGGCGTCTAAACATCTCAGAAGGCACAGGACAGCCCCCATGATGAAGAATAATGCAGCCCAAAATGTCAATAGTGCTGAGGTTGATAAGTCCTTGAACAGCTAAAGAAATTTACTGGTATGTGATATCATTTTTAAAATAAACAATTACAGGGGCGGCTGGGTGGCTCAGTGAGTTAAGCCTCTGCCTTCAGCTCAGGTCATGATCTCAGGGTCCTGGGATCGAGCTCCACGTCAGGCTCTCTGCTCGGCAGGGAGCCTGCTTCCCCCTCTCTCTCTGCCTATCTCTCTGCCTACTTGTGATCTCTCTCTCTATCAAATAAATAAATAAAATCTTTTGAAAAATAAAAATAAATAAAATAAATAATTACAGTATTACAAAACCTATAGAAACATAAGGGCTATACTTCAGGAAGTTCTAGCCATCATTAGGGAAATCAGTCACCATGCAATTGTGTAATCACTATAATGACAGACAGCCCAGCCCTTAGGACAGGACGAACTTGTTCAATAAATAGCACTGAATGAAAGAGCAGAATCAAGAACACATGGGGCAATCTTTGTTCATTTCATAAAAAGCTATGAGAAGGAAATAGGCTAGTAAAGTTACAATTTGATTCAGAAAACAAAGCTACTGGAGTAATACTTGTAGACTCCGAAAATTTCTCAACAGTTGGGCAAGAGAAGGAAAAGCATATTACCATATTGATAAAAAAATTGACCCAAATGATCATAAAGATTTTCATATGTCTCTTAAAGTTGGTTCTAACTAGTTCCATGAATGCCTCAGAGTGGGGCAGGAATCCTCGCCTTCCAACTCAAAGGAGAAAATACAAAGTATGTAGTCTTTCCTTTGACTCAAGTTAAGTATTGGATTAGATACTAGGTCAACTACTTTATTTCTCCTTATTTAATCCCTCATCTTCTCTTCCGACTCCCCCTTCAAATAGCTAATAACCTGTTCATGGCCCATCATTTATATTTACTTGCTATCTGGAAGAAGTCAGCAAGAATCTATAGAACAAAAAGTTTATCACACTTTTCAATGTGCTCCGCAAAGGGCCAAAATCAAAAATAAACAGCACCGCATACTCATGGATTTCTCCCAACTATATCATCCCCATACCCGCCAAACATTTTGCCATGAACTAACCCCCTAAACATTTCCAGCATCCCAACTTCAACCTGTTATAAACAGCATGCCCAGCTAAGCTTCATCCAACTGTATCATCCACGTATCCTTGATACACAAATCTTTTCTTCTAAACTAACTCCCTGTGCATTTCCAGCATTCCAAAAATTTCTTGCCCGATATCCTCTAGGTCCCAAACCTTGATTAGTTCTAAATTCACCTCCTACACTGACTGCTGAAAATCAAAACAGTACACAACGAGAACACCAGACTTTAATCTTAATGACACTAACATATTTTTACATTTCCATGTCTGTCTTCCACACTGAACCATGAGTTCCCCAAAAGATCAGTCTATTTATTTTGAGAACTATAATTACAACCACAATAGCAGCTCTTACTTGTGAAGAACTTATTCTGTGCCATGCTCAGAAAATCCAAGTGGCTTTTCATGAATTATCTTCATGAATAATACTGATCCTTTTATTGAGGACACTGATACTGATCCTTTTTATTGAGGCCCAGAGAAATTAGATAACTTGCCCAGAGTCACTCAGCTTGTAGGCAGTAAAGATGGGAATCAGACTCAGGAGGCCGGATTCCAAAATCCTTGTTCTTGGAAACCGCTATGGGCTACCACTGTATCGATCACATTCATAAACTGCACATCATAAAGGCACTCCCTAGACAAATTGAAATTGAGAAACATTTTACAAAATCCCTAAATAGCGCCCTTCAGAACTAGGGTCACCCAAAAACAGAAAGCTTGAAAAGCTGTCAAATCTAAGTGACTGTCACATGGTCTCCTGGATGGGATCCTCAGACAGAAGAAGGTAAAAACTGAAGAAACCTGACTAAAATATGGATTTCAGTTAATAATGACATGTCAATATTATTTCATTACTTATGACAAATGTATTATACGACTAATGTAAGACGTTAACAACAAAGGAAACTGGATGGGGGCCCAACGGAACTCTTAATAGCACCTGTACATCTAATAATATTCTACACTGAAAAATTATTTTAAAAAAGACATCCTCTTTCAGTAATCTTTTAAAGAAATGTCTTTTAAAATTTTAAGATGCACAAAAATCACCTGGGAATATTGTTAAATGAAGATTTTAATTGAAGATTTAAAGAGGGGCTGGGGAATCTGCATTATTTTTAATACACACCCAGGTGCTGCTGCTGCTGCTGCTGAGTCCATGGACCAAATTTCAAAGTTGCAAGGTTTTATTTTATTTTTTTTTAAGTTTACTGATTTACATAATCTCTATACCAAATGCGGGACTCAAATTCATGACCTTGAGATCAAGAGCCAAACAGCTGAGCCAGCCAGGTGCCCCTACATTGCAAGGTTTTAAAACATCAAATGGTGCTGTCAGATGTGTTTAGTTCAAATGCATACATGCACGGGGCTCTTTCCTAGCAGCAATGTTCTTTATGGAAAGATCACCTAGGCAAATTTTTTGCCCGCAAATCCTAAAGAGTTAACTAGCTTTCATTTCAGTGAACATAATATGTCTCAGAGTTAAATTCTGGAGAGAAGTAGCCCCTACTATTCCCTCCTTTATCAATCAGAGTGTGTATGTACATGTCCTTGTTTTTAAACCATTACAGAAAGGAGACCTGGAACTCTGGATGTACCTATGGCAGAGATCTGCTCCCATGCAAAGCTGGAACCTTCTAGAAAGAGTGCAACATCCATGGTGCACAAACAGTTCAGTCAGGGTAGCACAGGATTTTCAGTCACTTGGTACCTTCTCTGCCTAAGGGGTTACAGAGAAAAAGCACTTGCTGAGCCAAGTGTGCAGGCTCAGGGACTGGGGTGGGAAAGGGCTGGTACTAGCCCTTTTTTTTTTTTTTTAAAGATTTTTATTTATTTATTTGATAGACAGAAATCACAAGTAGGCAGAGAGGCAGAGAGAGAGGAGGAAGCAGGCTGTCCGCAGAACGGAGAGCCCGATGCGGGGCTCGATCCCACGACCCTGGGATCATGACCTGAGCCGAAGGCAGCGGCTTTAACCCACTGAGCCACCCAGGTGCCCCGGTACTAGCCCTTTTAAATGCTACAAATACAAAAAACAAGGCAGTGCTTTTCATTGTACATTTTGTGAGACATTACTACTATAAGATGATTCTTGAAAATAGGGATCTAGAGTCAAACATTTTGGAAGACACAAATCACACAAATGGGTGTGAAAGTTCAGCTACAGTGAGGTGGATTATTTATATAAATTTTGGCAATTATAGTGCAATATAGCATAGCCGCTAGAAGAATAAGGAGAGAACAGAAAGGTGGTCATGAGGAAGTCTTAAGAAAAATGGCTGTAAAAACAAAAGCACACCATAATGCCATTAAAAAAAATATGTGTGTGTGTGTGTGTGTGTGTGTGCCAAAAAAAGACTCAAAAGAAATGCACAAAAATGTTAACAGTGGCCCACTCTGGTGGGTGTTATTGATGCCTTTTAAATTTTCTTCTTTTAGTGTATCTGAAATTTTCTACAATATTGCTTTTGTAACAAAAATACACTGAAGAAGATGAAACAATGCAGAGTATCATCATATCCAATATGAATGGCTATTTTTTATACTTATATAAAATTATGATTTTATGTGATTATGTGATAAATATCCAACATTTTATCCCTCACGTTCACAGGTAACAAAACCCAGCTTATAAAACACATGTGCCCAGGAGGGTGCCTGGGTGGCTCAGTCAATTAAACATCTGCCTTTGGATCAGGTCATGATCCCAGGGTCCTGGGATACAGTCCCACATTGGGCTCCTTGCTCAGCGCGGAGCCTGCTTCTCCCTCTACCTGCTCTGCTGGCTGCTCCCCCTACTTGTACTCTTGCTCTCTGACAAATAAATAAATACTGTCTTTAAAAAAAGAAGATTCTTCTTCTCCATCTCCCCCTGCCCCAACTCATGTGCAAGTGCTCCTCGCCATGAATAAAGTCTTAAAAATATATATACATATGTATGTATGTATGTATGCATGCATGTATGCATGCATGCCTAGGAGAAAATGCAGTTATATTTTTCAAAATTTTGGGCCGGGTTTAACACTACTGACAGGAATTATAATACTCATAATCTTATTAATATTTATAATAACTGACAAGATTTAATAAACATAAAAATTCTGACAAGTAGAAACACCCTAAGAGACTATGCTAGACAGAATTCTAAGATGGCCCCCAAGTTTCTGGTCCCCTTCTGGATACTATGGGGTTTCACTTCTGTGATTCACTTATGTTATATGGAACCATGGAAGGATTTTGCAGATGTGACCAAGCAGCTAACCAGATGAATCTGAGTTAATCTAAAAGACTATCCTAGGTAGATCTGATCTCATGAGATAAAAAGAAGAGTGACAGTACTTCCCTGAAGTCAGAGAAATTCAAAGCTAGAGATTCTGCTGCTGGCCTTGAAGAAGCAAACTAGGACGCTACAGAGAGGCTACGTGGTAAGAAACAATGGGTCACCTCTAGGAGCTCGGAACAGTCCCAGCTGACACTAAATTTCAGCTTGGTGACAGACCCTGAGGGAGGATGCCACCATCCTACATCCAGGCTCCAAGCCCCACAAAAGCCATGAGACAGTATATTTGTGTTGTTTAAGGTCACTAAATTTGTTGTAATCTGTTATGTGACAGTAGAAAACTAATACAGTGATAAATGAAGAAGCAGGAAACTACTCATCACACATAGGAGGATAATATCACAGGGTCAAATTATTTAACATTCAGTTCAATACAAGTGCCCAAATGAACATGGACAGTGGCCACAGACAACCTAGACTGAACAACGAGCTGAATGCCAGCCCTGCCTTGATAGATAAAATCTTCCTACAAAACAGGAAAAGGAAATGATCACTTTACCAAGGAAATTCAAAAGGCCAATGAACACATGAAAAGTTAAGCATCTCATTGCTAATCACAGACAAATTAAGGCAATGAAGTGCTGAGTCTACAAAAATCACACAGATTAAGAATAACTTCATCCCTTGGGACGCCTGGGTGGCTCAGTTGGTTAAGCGGCTGCCTTCGGCTCAGGTCATGATCCCAGCGTCGTGGGATCGAGTCCCACATCGGGCTCCTTGCTCGGCAGGGAGCCTGCTTCTCCCTCTGCCTGCCTCTCTGTCTGCCTGTGCTCGCTCTCTCTGTCTCTCTAACTAATAAATAAATAAAATCTTAAAAAAAAAAAAAAAAAAAAAAGAATAACTTCATCCCATTATGGCTGGTGTGAAAAGCGAGTATTGTTTTTCTGAGTGGTAGGAATGTAAATTAGCACAATATTTTAGAGGTAAATTTTGTAGATCTATAAAAAGTTTATATGTGTATTCCTCTGGAGCCAATAATACCACTTCTAGAAATGTATCTTATAAAAATAAGATATGTACAAACATGTATGTACAAAAATGCACACTACATGATGAATTTTCTTTTACATATCATAATCTTTAATTATGTCTATCTCCTTGCCTTAAACTCTAAAAGCTACATGAGATCAAGGGACTTGTGCTACATATTAAGGGCTCACAAAATTTATATTGAATGAGTACGTGATAATTGAGTAAGTTCACTGAAAATATTATTATAATAGCAAAGTAAGCCTGACCACATACAGTGCAATACTATGCACTTAATGTTATGAGCTCACTCAGAAAAAAAATCCATGAGATAGTGTTGAATCAAAGAAGCAAACTGCAAAAAGAAATATTGTAACATGTTCTAACTTAAAAAAGGGAAAACATACAAATACATATGTTCACATATAAAAGAATATGGAGAGTTATATATTCATTAAATTGTTAATGGTGGTTAACCTCTAGAGAGTAAGGTTTTTAATTAGTTACGGATAGTTCTCAGAAATATTTTCATAGAAGTGCATATTACTTTTGTAAATAAAATTAACGTAGTTCATTTCTTTAAAGAAAGCTTGCCATTTGTATTATTTACTTCCTTAGCCTCAGAAGTTTAGCTCATTATATAAACTATGTGTTCTTAACCAAGAATCGATGGATATCTATGGGCTAAAGGATGATGTGATGGGTTAGGGGGAGGATGTAGCCCCTCCCTTTGGAATTTTTTTCAAAATACTTCTTAGGGAGATTCAGTTGTTTCATTAGATTCAAAATATTTCTTAGGGTGATGGTCATAGTTTCATTAGTTTCTCGAAGTATCTCTAATACTGTATTCTCACCGTACCTCCTACTGCTATTAGTAATTTCCTTCCCTTTTGAAGAAACTATGGCAGTAGACCCTTTGACTCTGACCTACTAGCTTTTGAAAGCACAATGAAGCTTAATGCCTCTTTTGATGAGGTAAGTACCTAACGCTTAAATATAGCATCCGTATGCTAGAATTATCAAAGCTTTAACTGGGTGCCAAAAATGACCAATCTTAGGATTGGTTTTCACAGAAATCCAATACTCACCATTTTCTTCATGGCAGTAATCGAAGCCTGCCACACTACATCTTCGGAAAACCATCTTATTCTCAGTAAGAGTTCCTGTCTTATCAGAAAAGAGATACTGAATCTGTCCAAGATCCTCGGTGATGTTCAGGGCTCGGCACTGAACAGTGGAATCCATTTTCTCATTGTAGAAATCCACATCACTTTGAATAAAATATATCTGTCCGAGCTTCACAATTTCAATGGAAACATAGAGTGAAATGGGAATCAAGACCTAAGAGGAACCAAATAATTTAAACAATGTTAGAGGGAAAAGGAAGTTTGAGAAACCAAATAGAGTTGGGTAAGTAACAAAGATCTTAAAATTCTTTGATGACCTCAACAGAAATTACCTGTAACAAAATGATCATGGTCCAAAACATATAGAATCCTGCCAACACTGGTGATATGACATGTCCATCAGGCTCAGGGATATTAAAAAACATTATGTTTTCATATCTACTCAACCAGATTCCATGACCTTTCAAAAAACACACAGACATGAAAAGGATGGTACATATGTATTATGTAAAAATAGAACTTCATTCCTAAAGAGGAATAAGAGTATTTATTTTGGGGACACCTGGGTGGCTCAGTTGGTTGAGCAGCTGCCTTCGGCTCAGGTCATGATCCCGGCGTCCTGGGATCGAGTCCCGCATCGGGCTCCTTGCTCAGCAGGGAGCCTGCTTCTCCCTCTGCCTCTGCCTGCCTCTCTGTCTGCCTGTGCTCACTCTCTCTGACAAATGAATAAATAAAATCTTTAAAAAAAAAAAAAAGAGTATTTATTTTGGATGAACACCAATTGCTTATTCCTGAAAACAAAATGAAATGCAAAAGGCTCTACATTCTCCTGTCTCAGTCTCTCTTCAAATCTCTTCCCAGGTCCCTTTCCTACTGTGGCCATGTGTAACTGGCTATAGTCAACATTAATGCCTCGGTCTCTCTTCAAATCTCTTCCCAGGTCCCTTTCCTACTGTGGCCACGTGTAACTGGCTATAATCAACATTAATGCCTTTCAGATCCCAGAATGAGAAAGATAAATATGTGAGGGAAACTATTATAGGCAAATAAAAATCTCCTTTGCAGAAGGCAAATATTCATAAATATTTTGAAAATAAAATACTTTTAAACAAAGATTTTGCTGAAAAGAGGTCAGTATACAAAAATCTTATTTTACCTACCCAATGCACCAGTTAAACACATCACAACCAAAAGTAGGACACACCAGAGGACATCTGTATTTGCTCTTCTTTCTAATTTGCTGCGCTTATACCTTGGGCCACTGTTGTTCAGCATTGCTTTGGTTTCATGGCCTATATAGGTAACATGTCAGAAAATGTGCAAATTAAACCCAGATAGTAAGTATCATGTTTTTAAATCTCCGTGACAGATAATTTAATAAAGAGTAGTTGCATAATATATTTTGCTAATTTAGTTTGCTTTTGCGATCCATTTAGAAAAACAGAGACCAAGGATTAAGCTTATCAAGACAAAATTTCCTTTCTGCTTTTGTAGACTGCATTCTGAATAAACGGAAAATGTTAACTTGAAGAAAAACACAGAGGAGACAACCGTGAAAATGAGGAGTGTCACTAACCTGCATAAACTACAATGCCCACCACGGCCTCTGTGTTTCTAATGGTGCATCCTCTAAGCAGTAAATTTTCTTTACTGAGACCCACGCGTTCTTTGTTGGAATGTTCTCTATAAGAGAGCACAGAGGTTCATTTTTACATAGCAAAACTGGGGGTAAAGTAAATAGCAAAAATGGGGATGCAAAAATAAAAATCATGGATTTTGAGTTTTCTTGACTGGAAGTATTAAGTTGAGCAGTTCACAAGAAAGGTTTCAAATCTCTGGGCCATTTGTTTTGTTGTTTTGGCTTTGGCTCAGAGAAAGATGCAAAAAGTTTCAACTACCATTGTTTTCCATTATTCACCATTTGTCAACTTTTATAAAAACTCAGAAATATTCCAAATAAGGAACTGTTACTCAAGTACAAACTGTATTTCAGGGTAACTTAGTAACGGACAAGGGAAAAGTTCTTGATAGGATTAGGGAATTACCATTTTCAACCCGGATGGAATCAAGGATTGTTCTAGGCCGTGGTAACCTATAGCTGCTAAAATCATTAGGTGACAGGCTGATGAGGAATTTTATATTGAAAGGATAAGGCAGAGAACACCAATCTTAACAGAACTACCAGTGAGACAATGGACATGACAGGCCTCCAGATGGTATGGAACAGATGCCTCCAAAGGGTCCTAATCAAGCCTCTGTAACAGAAAATCAACCTAGAGTCTATGGCATCAAGAGATCTGTGAAGACTTTGAAATTGTATGCAATACTTTCTGCGTGCATGTATATGTGTATATCTACATCTATCTCTGTAGAAATAGGAACTATTTCTTTCATCAGATTTGAAAGTGCCCCTGGAGCCCTCTTACACTGTTGGTGGGAATGCAAGCTGGTACAGCCACTTTGGAAAACAGTGTGGAGATTAGAAATTAGAAATAGAGCTACCCTATGACCCTTCAATTGTAGTACTGGGTATTTACCCCAAAGATACAGATGTAGTGAAAAGAAGGGCCATATGTACCCCAATGTTCCTAGCATCAGTGGCCACAGTCGCCAAACTGTGGAAAAAGCCAAGATGCCCTTCAACAGATGAATGGATAAGGAAGATGTGGTCCATATATACTATGGAATATTATGCCTCCATCAGAAAGGATGAATACCCAACTTTTGTATCAACATGGATGGGACTGGAGGAGATTCTGCTGAGTGAAATAAGTCAAGGAGAGAGAGTCAATTATCATATGGTTTCACTTATTTGTGGAGCATAAGGAATAACACGGAGGACATTGGAAGAAGGAGAGGAGAAGGGAGTTGGGGGAAATCGGAGGGGAAGATGAATCATGAGAGACTGTGGACTCTGAGAAACAAACTGAGGGTTTTGGAGGGGAGGGAGGTGGGGGGTTGGGTGAGCCTGGTGGTGGGTATTAAGGAGGGCACATGTTGCATGGAGCACTGGGTGTGGTGCATAAACAATGAATCTTGGAACACCGAAAAAATAAAATTAAATTTAAAAAAAAAAGGAAAGAAAGAAAGTACCCCTGGACAGTTTACAGGAAGTCAGAGGGCCAGAAAACAATGTTCACCACCACCACAAGGATGCAGTGTGCAAAATTTAAGTGCAGTAAACCCCAGGTGAAATGACCTGGCTTATTCAACAAATGGATGGCAAGGGGGCACAGGGAGAAGCAGGGAGGACTCAACTCAGTAAGAAGACAAGCAGCCCAGTCTAGAAAGGGGTATATTCTATAAGCCAACTGGCCTAATTTCTTGGGAGGAAAAATTTAGACACATGCCAACCAAATGAAATGGGCAGACCGTGTTCTGATCCTGGTTAGTATATCTAACAAAAGATTTTGATACCTAGGATATCAACAAAAAGTTTTTTTGAGATAACTGGAAAAGTCTGAACAAAAACTAAGTACTAAATGATAACAAGAAATTGTTCTTTATTTAGTTAGGTGTGATAATGAGGTTATGGCTCTGGTCCTTTACTGCTATGTATTCATAGTGAAGTATTTACAGTGAAATGCAAATAGGGAAGAAATAGGAAGGTAATTAAAACAAAGTTGGCAGAATTACGAAATAGTTAAAACTGGGTGAGAGCCTGTGGGTGTTCATTATATTTTTCTTTCTGCTTCTGCATGCTTGAAATGCTCTGCAATAAACAATATAAAAATTATCAAAGTAATTACTTGATTAAGTTACAACAGTGGCAAAAATACAGAGAAAAATAACTGGAATTTTTTTTTAAATAAGCAAAAAGTAATGCATTTCACCTATTTTGAAAATGCCCTCTTAATTTCAGCATTAAAATTAGACTGTTTTCGGGGCGCCTGGGTGGCTCAGTGGGTTAAAGCCTCTGCCTTCGGCTCAGGTCATGATCTCGGGGTCCTGGGATCGAGCCCCGCATCGGGCTCTCTGCTCAGCAGGGAGCCTGCTTCCCCTTCTCTCTCTCTGCCTGCCTCTCTGCCTACTTGTGATCTCTGTCAAATAAATAAATAAATAAAATCTTTAAAAAAAATTAGACTGTTTTCTAAGCAATATATTTCAGTCAGTAAGTTGTTTCTTTTTTCTTACATACAGGAAAATTGTTATCTGGAATTAAAAGGAAAAGGAAATAACTCTTCAAAGAAGGTTTCATACCACAAAGGACAAAGAAAATCGATTTGTCCCTTCACTCCTGTAATTTGTAAACATCTTATTCTAAGAGATGTTTACATTCCTTCGTGCATGTGGTTTTATGTACGGACAACCACAGAGTCATAGTCAGGGTCAGTAGTGTCCTTGGGCTTAATTTAATTCTACTTCCTGGTTTTACAGATGAAGATTTTAAGTCCCAACATTCACATTTCCATGTAGTATTCCCAGTCAAGGACCACACAATCCTCATCAATCTAGGATTCATTATCCCCAGAACCTTTAAGGAACTGATTTAACATACACAAGCATTTCCAAAGTTTCTCAGTAAGATTTTAGACTTTTTTCCCCTGGGATCTTTATTTTTCACCATCACATCACTCTAGGTTACTGTCACTGGATCAAATCCCAACTGCTATCCTAACTGTGTTTGCCAAGCATTAAACAGCATATTTGGCATTTATGATGTGGGACCTTTGGACTCTATACGAAGCACTGACTGTCCACACAGAG
Organism: Taxidea taxus jeffersonii; assembly: GCA_003697995.1. Lineage (NCBI taxonomy): Eukaryota > Metazoa > Chordata > Mammalia > Carnivora > Mustelidae > Taxidea > Taxidea taxus. Next base: position 108,514 of record ML102029.1, on the reverse strand, counting down.
CTCTCATCCATTGAAGAAGCTAGGTTACATCTGCCACACGCCCAGGACTCCCACTCAGATGCTGGGGACAGAAAACCACACACAGTCTTGGTTCCTGTGGGCTAAGGGGAGGCGACTGGTAGAGAAATATGTAAGTGTAATATAATTATTATAGATATTATTATGACAGAAATCTGATATTCAGTATGTACTGTGGACACAAATAGGGAGAATGTCAGTTCTGCCTGAAAGTAAGACTAGAAAATTCACCATATGAAAGTGAGCTTGAGCATCTCAATTTTGGTTGATTTTAGAAAACAGACCACAAGCAGGTAAGGGATAAAGGAGCTAGTCTGGTAGATAAAAATAATCCCACATAAAATCATTGTATCTACCTGGGCTGGCTCATTCAATGCTTCCCTGCAAGTTGCAGAAGCCAGCTCTCAATTGAGGTGTTAACAGAGCAGACCCAGGGAAGTCCAGTCACTGAGGGAGGAGAGGAAGCAGGGAGCCATCTTTTGGATGTAGATTCCAAGAGGAAGGCAATTCCAGTGGTCAGACCAGGCTAATCAGAAAGTAAGGCACCACACCTGAAGCAGACAGATGTCAGAGGAGCCCATCATGAACGGAAAAACCAAAAAGCAGGCAAACATGGCATCAGGGAATCTGGAGGCAAGTGATAATTGGAAAGTCAGGAGGTTACTGGGGCCCTAGAACTAGGTAGGGGCTCTGTGGCAAGACTGAGTACCCACAACAGCAAATGATTTTCCAATGTGTCTTGTAAGAAAAAAATCACGTCCGACGTGGATGAAGAAAGAAGCTGACAAGGTAGACCAGGTCTCCAGTTTCAGAAATTTGGTTAAGGTGCTCACTCACTCATCTGCTTCCCATCACTATAAATTAGCTTTTATTTTTAAGAAATTATATAAATCAAATCATATAGTATATAATCTTTTCTACCTGGCTTCTTTCACTGATGAGCGTGATATTCTGAGACGCACCCATGTCGTTGCGTGTATCACCAGTGAATTCCTTTTTGCTGAGTAGTATTACACGGTATGGATATCTAATTTGTTTATCCAAGCACCTGCTGATGGACATTTGGGTTGTTTCCAGTTCTGGACTCTCACAAATAAAGCTGCTATGAATATCTGTGTGCAGATTTTTGTATGAAGAAATGTTTTATTTTCTCTTAGCTAACTCCCTAGAAGTGGAATGGCCAGTTCGTACAGTGGGCATGTGTTTAACTTTTTAAGAAACTTCCAAATTGTTTTTTAAAGTGGCTGTACTTTATATGGCCCCACAAGTGGCATATGGGTGTTCTGGTTCCTCTACATTCTCACCAGTGCTTCTATACTTGGGTTTCTTTAACTGTAGCAGTTGTAGCCCTGTGGTTTTAACGTGAATCTTTTCACGTAGCTATTTGTCATCTACATACATTTTCTGGTGAAGTTGTCTGTTCAAACTTTTTTAACTGTTTAAAAGACTATAGTGTTTGTTTTCTTATTACTTAGTTTTGAGATGTCTTTACATATTCTGAACACAAGTCCTACATCTAATGCATGCATTACGAATACTCTCCTCCAGTCTGTGACTTATCTTTTCTTTCACTTAACAGTGTCATTGAAGAGAAAACGGTTTTAATTTTGATGAAGTTCTTTTTCGTATTTTTTGTCCTTTTTGGATTGTGCTTTGGGTCTTGTATCCAAAAAATCTTTGCCTAACCTAAGGTATCAAAGATTTCCCTTATGTTTCCTCTTTGTGTAAGGAGTTTCTGATCTTAGGGTTACATTTAACCATAGGCTCCATTTTTGGTTAAATTTTTTACACAGTGAGAGGTAGGGTTTGAAGTTTATTTGTTATAATATGGACATCCAATTGTTACAGCATCATTTGTTGAAAACAGTAGTCTTTCTTTACTAAATCACTTGTGTACGTTTGTCAAAGGCACATTAATGGATAACAAAAACCAGTTGCCCGTAAATGTGGGATCAATTTCTGGACTCTATGCTCTTCCAATGTCTTCTGATCTACTGGTCTGTCTTTATGCCAAAACGATACTAACTTGATAATTGTACCTTTATAAGAAGGCTTGAAATCAGGTGGTGTTAGCCCTCCCACTCTGTTCTTCTTTTCAAAGTTGTTTTAAGTTAACATAGGTCCTTTGCATCCCCATATACATTTTCAGAATAAATTTGTCGATTTCTTTTATGTTTACTTCTATTTTTTATTATGTGATGTTAGTCACCATATAGCACTTCATTAGTTCCCGAAGTAGTGCTCCAAAATTCATCGTTTACATACAACACCCAGGGCTCCTTGCAATCTGTGCCCTCCTTAATACCCATCACTGGACTAAACCATCACCTCCCCCCCCCCGCCCCTCTTCCCTCTGAAACTCCCAGTTTGTTTCCCAGGGACCACAGTCCCACAGAGAGACCACATCTCTCTCTCTGGTTCCCCCCTTCATTTTTCCCTTCCATTTCCTAATGTCCTCCATGCTATTCCTTATGTTCCACATATAAGTGAAACTATGTAATTGGCTTTCTCTGTTTGACTTATTTCATTTTGCATAATCCCCTCCAGTTCCATCCATGTCCATGCAAATGGTAGGTATCTGTCCTTTCTGATGGCTGAGTAATAATATTCCATGGTGTATATGAACCACATCTTCTGTATCCATTCATCTGTTGAAGGTCATCTTGGCTCCTTCCACGGTTTGCCTATTGTGGACATTGCTGCTATGAACACTGGGGTGCACGTGCCCCTTCTTTTCATTACATCTGTATCCTTGGGATAAATACCCAGTAGTGCAATTACTGGGTCATAGGGCAGCTCATTTTTAACTTTTTGAGGAACCTCGATACTGTTTTCCAAAGTGGCTACACCAACTTGCATTCCCACCAACAACAGGGTTCCCTTTTCTCTACATCCTCTCCAACATTTGTTGTTTCCTGCCTTGTTAATTTTTGCCATTGTAGCTGGTTAAAGGTGGTATCTTAATGTGGTTTTGATTTGAATTTCCCTGATGTTGAACATTTTTTCATGTGTTTGTTAGCCATTTGTATGTTTTCTTTGGAGAAGTGTCTGTTCATGTCTTCCGCCCTTCTTTTAAAAAACAGACCAAAAAAACCACCACCACAACAACAACAAAAAAACACCCCAAAACTAGTTGGGATTTTGATTGGGATTACATTGAATCTATAGATCAATTTGGAGACAAACTGACATCCTAAGAATATTGAGTCTTTCAACCCATGAAAAACATATATCTCTCCAACTATTTAGGTCTTTAATTTCTCCCAGCAATGTTCCATGGTTTTGAGGGTGCAGATGTTTCATATCTTCTGTCAGAATTATCCTCAGGTATTTCATTTTTTCTGATGCTATTATAAGTTGTATTTTGAAAAATTTCAATATATGGTTGCCTATTGATAATATACAGAAATACAATTGATTTCTCTTTATTGATGTTTCCTACAAAACTGTTAAACTCACTTATTAAATTCCTATACATTTTATCAGATTTTCCACAAAGAACATAAAACCATCTATAAATAAAAGACAGTTTTACTTCTTTCTTATTTGATAGCTTTTATTGCCATTCCTTGCCTGACTGCACCAGCTAGAACCTGCAGCCCAATCTTGAATAAAAGTGGTAAGAGTAAATATCCATGTCTTCCTCCTGATCTTAGGGGAAAAACATTTAAAAGCATTTAGTCTTGCATCACTAAGAATGACTCTAACTGTAGGTTCGTCATAGATGCCTTTATCAGGTTGAGAGAGTTCCTTTCTATTTCTAGTTTGTAAGAACGGAAGTTAGATTTTGTCAAATGCTTTGTCTACATCTATGAGATGATCAGAAAGATGGTCTTTCTTTTTCAATTTGTTAATTATGGCTTATTAATATGGTGGATTACATCACATAATTTTCCAATATTAAATCAACCCTGCATTTTTGGGATAGGTCCCACTGGGTAATGATGTGTTATCCTTTGACATTGTTGGATTTGATTTGCTATAATTTTGTGCAGAATTTCTACATCTATGTTCATGCAGAATACTGATCTTTCTTTAAATGTCTTTGTCTGCTTTGGTATCAGGATAACTCTGGTGTTGGACATTTTCTCTTAAGGTCACCACTATGAAGCAGGTCTAATTGTCTCCTCTTAAGTTGTTTCCTCTCTGGAAACTGAAGCTTGAAAAGAGTAAATAACTTGGTTCAGGGCACAAAGCACTTAAGTAGCCAAAGCTAGGGCTGAAATCAGGCAAGACCTCAAATTCTAGCATACAAGGGACATACATGCCACGAGATGTCTTCAAAATAAACACTGTTGTGACTTCCCATACTTTTTCTTACACATGTTCCAAACCCTTGGCTAACTTTTGCCAACCAGAAATATCCACCTGGTACTCTAATTCTGCAAGAGTACACTATCCTGTTACCTAGACTGCCAGTTCTTTTCAGATACCTCCTTCCAAACACCATGTCTTGGGCTTACTACAGAGATCGTGGAAAACATTTCCACACTACTGACAGAGACTACAATTATTTTAAGAACAAGATTTTGTTACTGTTTTTAAGTCATACGTAAGTAAATATTTAACTAAATGATTAAGATAAAGCTAAATTAATAGATGGCTAAACACATGGCCTTTGGTGATTTAACCTGGATACACAGACACAAAAATTTTACTGAGTTAATTAAACATAATCGCAATACACAATTTCACTCATACCAAGGAAGGTAAGTCATGTATCACTCACAGATAGCCTCGGAATCTGTTGAGGTCATTGTTTGGACTTTCACATTCTATCTTACTGGAGAATTTCTCTGGATCAACTTCAGAGTCCTAAAAAAAAAAGATAAGTAACTATTTTTTAAAGATTTTATTTATTTATTTGACAGAGAGAGAGGGAGAGAGAGCAAGCAAGCACAGGCAGAGGCAGAGGGAGAAGCAGGCTCCCTGCCGAGCAAGGAGCCCAATGTGGGACTCAATCCCAGGATGCTGGGATCATGACCTGAGCCGAAGGCAGCCGCCTAACCAACTGAGCCACCCAGGCGTCCCGGGAGTAACTATTAATACATGTAAAATCACAACACAAGAAGAATTCAATGTCAAAAAGATGACATTTTTATGTATACCGCTTCATTTCCATTAACCACACATGTGAACATTCTGAGCACATATACATTTATGAGACTGAGCACATATACATTTAATCCCAGCAAATTTTATTTAAAAATTTAAAAATAAGCTGGACATCAGCATCTTACGAAATTAATATTTAAGTGTTTAATCCTTCCACCAGCCCTTTAAGATAAAACTAATTCATTCTTGCCACAAAATTTATGTCACGAGTTACCCAAATGAAGAAAATGAAGAAAAGTACAGGCATAATCACAAATGACTGAGTGGGATTGGGACAGTCCCAGAACATTCTTAGGTATCTACTGGTAATGAGAAGGTCTGAATCATATGCTGGAATCCATGCAGGACTCTGCAAAGGAGACCTTCTACTCCTATAGCAAACACTTTGTTACATAGAAAGCACTGAAAAGCTGAAGATACTCTGTCGTTATTCTTTAATCATGCAGGGAGTGTCTGAGATTAAGCATATAAATGAACATTCTGAGCACATCAACATTTAATCCCTGCATACTTTATTCAAAGATTTAAAAATAACCTGGGCAACAGCATCTTACAAAATTCTCTAATGGATTGAATAATAATTTTAGAATGCTTGATAAAACCAGTGAGCAAATAAGCAAAGCGTGTTTCTAGAACACAGGCATGGATTCGCGAAGAATAAGCCATGGGAACTTTACCTCATTTCCTTATTTGAAACGTTTGCCTAATAAAAGAAATACTACTGTTATAGCTTGTAATGTATTAACATATCACAGCAAATGTATGAAAAATCTGAGTTATATAATCATATGATTTGATTTGTTAATCAATTTTTTGAGTTCTTCTGATGTACCAGAATCTCAATTTCTTCTTTAAACCCCCATGAGGTAGGTGTTATAGTTAGGTCTAATTAACAGATGAAGACAGAGAGGCACAAAGAAGAACAATAATTTGCTATAGGTTTCCACACAAGGCAGCGTTTAAATACAGGATTGAAAACTAGGTCATGGGATTCCAGAGCACTGACCCTGAACTGAGCCCAACTGGCCCTTAACTGAACCCAAAGAGTGATGATTAATCAACAGACGTCACCCTCAAAGCGGGTACTTAGTGGTATACAAGAGAATCTCAAATTGTGTAATATTTTTACACAATGTTTTAGTTACATGAATGCTCACAAAAGTGACAATGACAAGCTGAGAGGCATATCAATCATAGGATCTAAATTAAATCCAGACACAGAGACTTGGCCCACTGTTCCATCAGAGTATGAAATTTACCAAAGATCAGGGCATTTATGCAGCTAAAACACTTTTTAGTTTACTAGACCAAGGAAACCTGACTTAACAGTTGAGTTTTAAAAACATCATTAAATTTTAAAATAATACTTCATCTCAAGTGTTTCCAGAAAAAGGAAAAGAAAACTGGCATGTAAGCACTCTCCATGCATGACATTTTTATGTATATTACTTCATTTGCCTCTCACAGCAAAGCTATGAGGCAGACATCATTATTTCTATTTTAAGATAAGCTGATACATAAGATAAGTGACTTGCCCAAGGTCACACAGTAATTAAACAGCAGAGCAGGAATTCATTCAAACTTATGTTAATATAACTTTCAAGTTCTTGTTTCCCTCATCACAGCAGGATTTAGAAAGGTCTAGAAGCTCTGTGGCACGAGAAGTTACACGAATCTCAAAAGGTCCAGGTATAGTTACAATTTCAGATTTTAGGAACAGAATGTGATTATTTCCGCTGCAAAATAACTCTCCAAATTGCAAAATAATTCCGTTTCCTTTAATTCAGTTCCAAAAAATATAGGATTGCCAGACTAAAATATGTGAACTTCAAAGTCATTATATTCTATCATCTATAAAACACTTCCACAGATAGCTAGAAATGGATTAAGTCCTCTGGGATTCTATTTTGTAATTGTAAACATGAATTTTAAAATTTCTTTATATGTACCTGTGAAAATCTTCTGAAAAGAAAAATGTTAATAAGTCACCAGCTGAGAACACATTATTTACCTGCTCTGCATATCCCCGAACCACCTGCCTCTGTTTTAAATTGCTCTCTCCATCAAGCCCAGAAGTCTCAATATGACAGATTCCATCTGGATCGGTAGAAAAAAGTAAGACCATATCTGCAGGAATAACCTCATTACAGGAAAGGCGAATAAAGTCCCCAACAGCAACATCTTTCCAGCATTGGTCGACATATTTTTTCTCTTTCCTAACACCAGGGGAAACAAAAGTGTAAAGAGGATATGAAGACAGAAACATATATAATCTTATTTTTTTAAGTTTTGTGTATAATTTAAAGCATGGTTAAAGAATGGGGGTGAATTTTAATCCACTAAATGTTAAAAGGGAAGCCAGAGAAAACCTAAATTCCAGAATTTGTTTCTCCTGAAAATTTAGTTATTGAGCTAATGAAACCTATTTCTCAGCTTTTCTGTCCCAGGAGATTTTGAATTATTATGCTGTTTGAGTATAACTGGAATAAAATGAACATCTGCTGGGTTAATTCACATATATCTCAACTCCTGGGCTCTCGCTCTAGTTGTAGGTATCAAGGATCTAGAAATGCACAAGACACATCTACTCTCAGAGCACTTCCTCCTGTCTGTGTGGTAGAATGAATTAAACAAAACACCAAAGAAGTAAAATAAAAACAAAACGAATAAAATACTCAACATTTTAAAAATCATTATACTACTGTGAACACCTCTAATTATCACTTAATAGGAATACTGGTAAAACTGTCCTGAGTCTGCCACAGCTGGTCACTAAAAAAAAGGATGGAAAACGTTAACCCTTTTCAAAAGTGTAGTTTTCCCCCATATATATTCAATTTTAAAGGAAAGATACATCATTCGAGGTTTTCTTGCTTTAAATACCCTGCTCTATGTTAAAGTTTTTCCATATTTTTCATGCCTTTTCATACTAACCTACCTGAATTGTGCTTCAGAAAGCATTTTCCTTAGAGTAGAACGAGGAAATCTGTATCACAGAATATCATATCAACGAGTTAAACAGCATTTCATATATAACGTCACCAACCAATATTAGGTAGGTTGTCCCATTCCCCTACTGCCTACCAAATAACCATAAAGAACTGGTATTTATCACAAAAATACACTTATTTCCAAAGTAAAGATTTAGTTCCAATTATATTTATGGAGCTAAATATTCAAACCCATTATCAAAGATGCCTGGGAGATCGCTATATTCTAAATTATGCATCAGAATAAATAGAAATGCCACCTTAGGCCAACACTTGTATACTTTCTGCTCTACAGAATTGTATCAGTTATTTCAAGAAATATTTAGCTTCAGAGGCTACTGAAGAAATACATTTTCAGGGCTTATTTTCCCAAAATATCTAATGCACCAGGTTAAATCCAACTAAAGAAAATCCTTGATTACCTAAAGAGTTGGTTAGTTCATGGCGAAAGGTAAAATCAATGATTTTGTCCTTATCATTCTTTTTTTAAGATTTTTTTGTTTGTTTTTTGTTTAATTTGACAGACAGAGATCACAAGTAGGCAGAGAGGCAGGCAGAAGAGAGGAGGAAGTAGGTTCCCCATCAAGCAGAGAGCCCGATGTGGGACTCGATCCCAGGACCCTGAGACCAGGACCCAAGCAGAAGGCAGAGGCCCAACCCACAGAGCCACCCAGGCGCCCCCTTATCATTCTTTTTTCTAGACTTTGTACACACCAGTTCACTTTTCATGGAAGAAAGTAAGAGAGAATATCCAAAAACACAAGTATGGGTCATATTTCAAAGGTTTAGTCCTTGAGTAGTGATTTCATTCCACAGAAAATGGGGAGTCACAAGGTTCACCTGAAGAAGGATGTGATACTACTTCTGTTTACTAACTCCTGTAACAGAATAATGGGTGGACTTTGGGTGTCCAGCTAGTTTGGTAGGAATGGCCAAAAACCAATGTAAAATTATTGCAATAATTCAGGAGAAGGATGAAAGCGGTCAGAATTGAGGTAGCAGCAGGGATAAACAGAAGAGTATTTCAAGACATATTTGGGGTTTTTTACTTACTACATGTTTTAGGACTTACTACACCACATTTTATGACTGAACTACATGTAAAGGTGTTGTCAAGCATGATTCTACAGTTTCTAATTTGTATGATGGGACGACAAATGGTGCCTTTCACCACATCTCAAATTTTCGAAGCAACTAATGCGTGAGAGGGCAGATAATAAACAGAGATTGGAAAGTTTTTATCTGAAGCAAGATGTGAAACCGAGGATGTGCAGCAATTTGAGGGTTCTGATCTTATGCTCATGGGTCCAGATAGAAATGAGGTAATCCTAGATACAAAGAGGGCAGGTGACACCAGGTAAAGACATGAGATTCCTTAGGGAAGGAGACTTCAAGGTAATAAAGGAGTGAAGGACACCCAAGAGAAAGTAATACCAGAGAAATCTAGGGAGAAGGAAACTTCAAATAGGGAGTAATCATAGTGAACCTGCAAAGGGGCCAAGCCTATGGCATTCAGTGATTAGGATGTCTGTTGACTATGGAAAGGCTTATAGAATGAAATTGTTACAGGAAGTGTGAAGAAGGAATTGAGACCTCCATAAATCAGAGAGTGAACAGAAGTTGAAGAAGTAGAATATTTCATGATGTTTCCCTATGAAAGGAAAGGTAGTCACTGCAATGAAAAAGGATAAAGGATGAGATTAACTGGACATGAACATGAGCTGTAAGGAAGGAGTCCATGGAACAGGCAAGGTAGAAGAGCACTGAGTGGAGGATACTAGTGGAGTCTATGAAGAAACAAGGAATGGGATTAACAACAGAGGAAAGGATTCTTATTGCAATAAAGGGAGTAGTTGCCTCTTCATCTGAGGTCAGAAGAAAGTTGGTGAAAATGTGAATGATGCATGAGGGAATGGGGGGGTAACATAATTCCTGCTTTGTGGCCTCTACTTTTTCTATGAGGAAAGCTACAAGGAAAATTTGCCAAGAATTTGTAAAGATAGTAGGAGAAGACAGACTTGACTCTTAGGTTTAGGAATTTTATTTCTCTTTCAAACATAAGAAGTACGATTCCTCTAAAGGACAAGTTTATTTATTCTACATTGGAACAAAATTTAAATGAAGTCAATTTCATAATTAACTTCATTTTTCTCTATTTGGAGTCTACACCAGGATTTCAAAAAAAATACCTAATTTGCCCAATAGCTAGCTAGTTCAAGTCAATAAACATCTACAGACCTTAATTTATGCCAGTTACTATGTTAGGTGCTAAGAAGACACAAATGATTGATATACTATCTCCACCCTACATAAGTTATGGTTGAAATTAGAAAAAGACACACAAATAGTACTTTCATAAAAGAGAGGTATGCATGCCCAGTTTACTACGGGAGCCAATAGTTGGGATGTTTAGGTGGTAAGGAGATGAGTTTTGAAGGATGACCAAGAATGACTCAGGTGAAGAAAGGTGGGACAGTGTATCAGTCAGGGAACAAAGACATAGGGCAAGAGAGAGCACGTGTGTGAAAGCAACTGCAAGCCAGTGGCAATGCTCACTGCCACATTTAACCAGCTCTGAAGATTTCTCCTTGTGGTAGTCTCAAAATGAGATTATATTTCCTTGCCCAATAAAAAATTAAAACTAGTAAGCAGACCTTCTTCTCCCACAACCTGAATGTTCAGCTAAAATTTCTTGCATCTGTTTGGTTGTTTGTGCTTCTGAACTATTCTCATTGGACAGAACATGGCTCTCACAATCCTTCCTTCAGGCAAACTTCTAGACCCATTTCACTTCTTTAAGAGTCAAAGATCACACAGCTCTGCTGCATAAGCCTTGGGAAACATTGGAAGGGCACACTGGACTATTAACAGTGATTCCACTAGAGTGGGAGGTGGGAGGAAGGGGTGGGTGAGAAGGAAGGGTGGAGAATGTAAACATCTACTTCTTGCTTTAACAAACTTAAAGAGAGAAAGAATAGAATTATAACAAATTTTTCTCTTTCATTTTTTTTAGCATTTTCCCATAAAAAATTATAATAAGCAAATAATGAATAATCATTGCCTACAACAGCAAAGACTTATCAGATGCTCAATATTCACCAGCTGATTTAATTTTTGTAGCAATGTTATGTGGTTGGTCCTATAAGTGAACTATGATCCCTGCCCCCCTGCCTTTACAATTGAGAAAAACTGGTTTTGGCAAATTAAGTAACTTGCTCAAGGTCAAGCTTCTAAGTGGTCCTGGGATTTAAAACAAAGCTGGTGGCTCCAGAGCCCATCTCTCAAGAAGTAGACTTTATTCCAGCTATAGTCACTTACTGATGACCACCAAATAAAAAATGTTTTAGTTGTATATTAGAAAGAGAATTTGAAGAACCATCACTTTCGAAAACATAACACGAAAGGTTGATTACCTTAGAAGGCCACTGATATTTAGTCTTATTTTAAGAAGCATGAATTTCTATGAATTTATGAGATTCATGAATTTATGAGATGACTCTAAGAGGTTAACATTCACCAGTATTTTGAAACTCCTAAAATCAACACAGTGATTTTTAAAGATCAAAAAATAATGTAGGGTCCTGGAGGGAAGGCACTGTATCTATTTTTTTTAATCTATTTTTCCTTTAAATCTCAAGCTCTCAGTGCCTACAACACAGTAAGGCACTCAAATTTGTTAAGTGATTAATAGTCTTGTTTTCAACACACTTCTATTATCCTTGAAATGAAACTGAAAACTTTATAAATGGCTGCCATTTGAAAAGCAATATTGAGAAAGTTAGGTTTTCCATAATAGCTCATTCCAACTTAATTGAGGTATAATAAAGTTTAAATGTTTAATTCCTATATTAGTGTTTGTTATTTCCCAAGATACTTGCCCAAAGACAAGCACCATGTGAAAGACCACATATTACAAATAAGAATCAAATTATCTGCACAGAAATGTTAATATGCTCCTTCCAAAAGCTTGCACAATTTAATGGCTTCATACTTTCACCTTAATTTTGTTGAGGAATAATTTGTTCTCTAAAGTGATGGCTTTGAATTTCACAGGAATTTAAGTTAGTATATTTAAATCAACAAGGCATGATCTTATAACCTACCTTTATTTCTTTTTATCCTCATAATTTGTTCCAAGAACAAATTCTTGTTCTTGGAGAAAGGTATTATTTATTCTGCAATACCAAACAAAAGCAAATTACATAGACTAACAGATAAAAGGACAAAGAGTTATGAGATTCGATTACAAAATGCAATTATGAAGTGGTACATTGGGAGAGACCTTAAACAACTGAACAGAATGTTGCATCTTATCTGTAAGTTTATATGCTAATCATCTAAAATAGACCTGGACTATGTCCAAAAGGACACCTGAGAAAAAAGTGATGCCGGTTCTCCCAATATGCAATTTTAATCTTTAAAAAAATCATGTAATATCCTAAAGAGTTCTCAAATATTGATTAAATAACTTGATAATGTGGCAAACTCCAGCTAATAGTTATTACTAACCTTTCACTTAGCACTTAGAAAGGGCTAGATTCTATTGCTTACTGTTTTATTACTATTATATTCATAACGAAAGGAACTGGGGTTTAGCTAGCTTATGCAATTTGCTGAAGGCTAAATATAACTACTGACTAAGAAAATCAGGGTTAGAACTTATTTAGAACTTAGAAAAGCAAACAAACACACATGACCAACTTTAAACTAGCACTAAAGGTCAACAATCATTTATAGACAAGAACCCATATTTAAAAATACATGTAAGAAGCATTCTTCCCATTGGCTCAATTTGGTATTGCTGGGTAATTTTCAAATTGGTCAAAATCTGGACTTTGTTCATTATATAATTATTTTAAAGTACTATTTCTTACAGCTATTTTTGGGGGGTGAGACTGTATCAATCACACCTCTCTATCCCTGGCATATGATGAAGACATAAATGTCATCAAATGATTCATAGCAGTGTTTTAGTAAAATGCTCACGACTTTAAAATGAAAACAATGAGCTTTTCCTATTATTTTTAGTTTTCTACATAATACATCCGTTTTGCTGGTTAGCTTTATATCAGACATGAGTATCAGAAAAAAAATAAACAGACCTAATTTTTCCTTATCTGAGTCCCATCACCTTACAAAGGAGAAAAAAAACGTTAGTTTTGTTTCTAGATCTTTAAAATGGATGTTGACAAAGTCACTGAAGAATTCTAGTAACGAACAGAATTCAGAATCCTTCAGGTTTCAGCTTAAGTATCTCCTTACAGAGAGCAGCGTGCCCTAACTATTTCCTCTGTGGCTCACATTAAATGGAAGACAATTCGACTACCAGGATAAGCCTTTGAGTTATTTTTCTCCCTAAAGTAAACAAAACAAAAATGCCATCATCTAGTTTAACTCTCAGTCAGTCAAACAGCCTTAAATTTGTTCAAGACATAATTGTTTTTTGTTTGTTTGTTTTTAAAGATTTTTTTCATTTATCTGACAGACAGAGATCACAAGTAGGCAGAGAGACAGAGAGAGAGGAAGGGAAGCAGGATCCCCGCTGAGCAGAGCCCGATGCGGGGCTGGATCCCAGGACCCTGGGATCATGACCTAAGCCAGAGGCAGAGGCCCTAACTGAGGGGCCTCTCACTGAGCCACCCAGGTACCCAAGATATACTTGTTGTTAGAAAACTAGACTTTTGAACCTAAATGTCTTTTGTTCAGACTTGGTAACTAGAATAGAAGAGAATCTCTATCTAGTCTGACCAATTTAGAATTACAATCTTAAGAACGTAGAGTTTACACAAGAACACAAAAGTTGATCCAAGAAATGTATCAAATACTCTTGAGATGTCAGAAGAAAGAGGGGCAGCATCTGTCTAAGGAAACCTGTCAAGTTGGCTCAGAGGCTGAAGGAGGTGCTTGCCTACCTCTGGGCTCAAAGCTCTGGCTTCTAGCTTTTCACACTTTCTCCCTTGGGGATTTAAGTCAAACTCCTCACTTCAAAATCACCTCTAACCAGACTGATGACTTCAAAATTTCTTACTGTAGCCTTTCCATCCAACTAGAACTCCCGTAGCCTGTTCCTATTTGCCTGTGAGGCATTTCCACTGGATGCCTGTCTCGTTCTCGTTTCCAATCCATCCTACCTGAGGTGAATTTAGTGCTCCCTATTTCGATCAGTGGTACTTTTATTCTCCAAAGCTCAGAAGTCAAGAAGGCTCACCAAATTTAATTGGGTTCTTCTTCACAACATCTCTTCTATGAACCCCTTCCTGTCCCTTGCATCTACTTCTAGTATGCCCTGGACTGATTAGCAGAGGTATATCTACCCCATTTGTACAGGCTACGCCCAAGACTCGAGCAGACCAATATTCTTAAAGCACAGCTTTCACCACGTTCCTTCTCTGCTCAAAAGATGGAAAGGAGCAAAGGGTGGGGGAGAGGGTACAGAGAGAGAGAGAGACAGATACACACCCAAACCAAGAAACAGACTCTTAACTATAGAGAACAAACTGATGGTTACCAGAAGGGAGGTGGGTGCGGGATGGGGGAAATCGGTGTTAAGAATTAAGGAGTGCACTTGTGATGAGCACTGGGTGATGCACGGAATTGTTAAATCACTATATTGCACAACTCAAATTAATATTACACTGTGTGTTAACTAACAGAATTTAAATAAACACATAGAATTTAAATAAAAAGTTAAAAAAAAAGAAAGATGGATTCTGTAGAGGGCTGCTTTTAAGGAACAGGCTTGAGTGGTAGGGGAACCTGACCCAGGCAAAAGGGCCCACAGTGACCCCGAGACTGAATACAGACAGGCCCAACAGGCAACCCACCTCAAAATATCCATAAGCCTTAACTGAACAATGAGCTTCTTAAAACCAGGTCCAATTACCAAAAAAGGGAGAAATTCCACATATCCCCAGACCTCCCCACCTTCCCCCTTTAAAAACAACCCCCACCCGCTGCCTGGAACAGACAGTCTCCTCTGCTGTGCAGCCCGCTGCTCCCTGTGGTGTATTCAATAAGCTGCTATCTCCTTTGTTCTGCCCCAGGAGACTTCTTTCACTGCCCACACCACACCCCACATTTGGGGGTGCCTGTCAGATCGGAGAGACACTGCGGATTCTCCCCCACTAAAGGAAAATATCTCTGATGGTTAATTTTAGTGTCCAATTGACTAGGGATGCCCAGACACTGGTTAAACATTACTTCTGGGTGTGCCTGGGAGAGAGTTTCTGGGAGAAATTAGCCTCAAATTGAACTTAGTAAAGCACAGGACCTTCCCTGGTGCGGGTGGGTATCAGCCAATCCCTTGAGAATGAAAAGGCAGTGAAAAGTTGAATTTACTCTCTGCCTTCCTGATGCTTGAGCGGGGACACTGATCTCCTCACCTCAGCATCCCCCGCTCTCCCGCCTTCAGACCTGGACTGGAATCTAGACCATCAGCTCTGCCACTCTCGGGCCTTCACACCATGCTGCTGGCCTTCCCAAGTCTTCAGCTTTCAGACACTGGGGCTTCTTAGCCTCCATTACCACGTGAGCCGGTTCCTGATAATAAATCTCATTCCTACTGGTTCTATATCTCTGGACAAACCTGATTAATACACTGTTCAAGGAAAGGCCTGGTGTTGGAAGTCCCTCCACAGGAGGCCTCAAACTCCCTCTCTTTTCATTTCTCTTTACTGCTCCTATGGCTGCTTGCCCGCTCAGGCCAAGTCAGTATACTCAGTATCCCCAGAATACTGCACAAGCCTGCCTACCCCCAATATGGGGGGAAAAGTGACATCATAAACTTGTTTGTAAAGCAATTAGCATCTTAGATTCAGAATGTCACACAAATGTCCTAATGATGACTTACTAAAAAGCAGATACATTTCTTATGAAAGGGGACACTGATTAATATCACAAACTTTGGGGATGCCTGGGTGGCTCAGTTGTTAAGGGTCTGCCTTCAGCTCAGGTCATGATCCCGGGTCCTGGGATGGAGCTCCGCACTGGGCTTCCTGCTCAGCGGGAAGCCTGCTTCTCCCTCTCCCATTTCCCCCTCCTTGTGTTCCCTCTCTCGCTGTGTCTCTTCCTGTCAAATAAATAAATAAAATCTTAAAAAAAAAAATGACAAACTTTATAATTCGTTTTCATAAAAGTATGGAAGTTTCCATAAAGACATGGGAAATGTTTGTGGTGCAATATTAGGCTAAAACAATTGGAATAAAAATATATGGAATACAATCTTAACTTTGTAAAACACATACAATGCACACAGAGCCTAGAGGAAGATCCAGCAGTGTGATAATTAGTCGTCTCTGGATACTAGTGTCGTATGTATAACTTGTAAATGTAGATTTACAATGTATAACACAGTTCAAAACTCACGTTTATAGACTATTCTTACCTACACAGTCTTTCTGTTAAATACTGGAGATACAAGTCTCCGTGATAAGCAAATACACTTCAGAAAAGACCTCCTATTATGAATGCCTTCTGTTGTTGTAATGGGAAGAGTTTTATTATAAGTTTCTAGTTTTGTGTACAAAAAAAGAACACTCTTCCCCATTTTTCAGTATCTCTTTCCTCCACTGGTAGATCTTATGTTTTTCTTCATATTCCATCTTGTTTTACATACCCATTTGTATTTTTCATAACCCAAACTCTTCTTAATCCCAAATTCTAATATCCAGGATTAGAAACTACCTGCATGCTTTCCTTCTTATAAAGTTTAATTCTTTCAGTTCCACTTATATGCAAATTAAAGATGCTTTTGCTTTATTAGCTCCTGGACTGACAATAGCTTATATAGATCTTTCTTGACTTATGAAAGGGTTACCTCCCAATAATTTCATTGCAGGTTGAATACACACGTGGAACACATATGTAATACACCTAATCTAGAGAGCATCATAGCTTAACCCCCCCCCCAACCTTAAACATGCTCAGAATGCTTACAGAAGCCTACAGCTGGGTAAAATCATCCAACACAAAGCCTGTTTTTATAATAAAGTGTTGACTATCTCATGTAATTTATTGACTACTGTACTGAAATTGAAAAAAAAACCCAGAGTGGTTCTATGGGTACAAAATGATTCATTGTTTACCCTCGTGATCACTGGGCTGACTGGGAACAAGGTTCCCTGCTGCCGCCCAGCATCATGAGAATATCTTACCACACGGCTAGCCCAGGAAAAGGTCAAAATTCAAATTCTGAAGTAAGGTTTCCATTAAATGCATACTGCCTTTGAAACACTGTAAAGTCAAAGAATCCTAAACCAGACCATCATAAATCAGGACCATCTGTACATTTTGGTTCTACTAGGACCCCTGAATTGAATTCACTGTAGATCCTTAATAAATACTAGTTGTAAACATTACCACCATCACCATCCCCAAAAAGGATCCTGATCGCATGTAAGGGGGAAGAAAGCAGCCTTCTGCATGTTTCTAAAGGACACATGTGTATTCCCCAGGCCAGCTCCTGGTACACTTACCTACTGTAAACTTTAGTTACTAAATTGTTGATCTGTTTGTCAATTTTGTATTTTCGGTAATCTTCCAAACCATCTTTAATCGCAATAATTGTCAGGACCACCACCAGAGGCAGCATTGTGATTTCCTTTTGGAAGGCTTCTACCAAAGGCACCCAGTTCAAAACAGCTAGAAACAGGAAATATAAATTGGCAGCCCTGCAACCCAAACACAGACGAGAAGTATTAATGAACCACATCAAAGCCTAAAGCAAAAGGGGCAGAAATATCTTAGGGTATTTTCCTACATTTCCATTCATCAATTTTCGATGCTACAGAGCAGAGAACTAGCCAAACTTAACATATCTGAACAACCCGTCCCTCCTGTAAGTCATCCAGCTCATGGCTTTGCTGTACTAAATGCAAGGTAGTCTTTATTAAATACATAATAGTAAATACGAGTATAACAGTCTCGAGTCATGTAAAACATCACGAGAAGCATCACAGGAAACACTACTTTCTTTTTAAAAGCTCAAAAAACTTAGAGGAAATTCAATGTGAACACACTGTAGAGATAAATTTTTCAAAACCCCAACTCTCTAGACTTCAGCAGTTAATTTGCATGCCCAAACATTAGAGTCAAACAAGCCTCAGGATGAATAGTGAAATCTGGGAGGTTTTTTCCCCCTTGGGACCAACTCTTCTATTTCAGCTTTTATGAGATGAACTCCTTCAGGAACTTCTTCTACTCCTTTATTTTATGTATTGAAATACTCCTCCATTGGCCCCTATGGTAAATCCAAGTAGCCCATTTCCTTCAAAGAAATATAATCTCAATCCTGTATAGCCCCTTGTGTTTTTATCGCATATTTTCCATATTAACCATTAAGCTCCTCAAAATTAATTTACCCCCATTTCTCCTCCCTCACCTCCAACTCCTTGTATTCTGAAAATTTCTTTCTTAACCCTTTTTGCTACTTTTTTGGCCTCAATTGTTACCATGTGGGCTGTATCTAAACCAACAGCACTGACCCTGAACTCTGTTCAAGTTTCAGATTCTAATTCCATCAACTGCACAAGATTGCAAACTTCATAAAAGGCAGAATCACGCATAGCATGTCAGGCCATTAATGCAGGAAATTCTTATCTATATTTTAAATACACCCATTATTCCATAAATGTATGTGGAACCTATTTTACAGTGAATAATGAGAATGAAGATACGCAGAATGAATAATGAATATTGAAAATCTGTATACTCACATTAGCATCTCAAAACAAAATCATCTAGCCATGTCTCTTTTTACTCCTGTCTTTACTTTTTCTGCTAATCCTCCTGGTCATTCTCAAGTCAATATGTTCATACCATCTTCTTCCTTATTTCCCTGCATCTAATCCATTATAGCTGTAATAGATAATCCTTCTTTTCATTTCCATATTTTTCTAAGCTCAGGTGTTACCACTCACCTGGGTACATACAGCATCTTCCTAAATGTTCTCTCTGCCTTTGCTTTGTTTCTAATTATACCAGGCAGAGGGCTCTACTTTCCAGACCTCAAGCAACGTATGCTATTGCCTTTCTGCTTTTAATTACCATACTCCTTCCTCCATCTGAAATGTGCTTCGATGACACCTCTGCCTTAAAAATCTCACCTGCTCACCATAATTACGTTCAGTGCCATTTCCTCTTCTCTTGCTCCACTATTTCTCTTCTGAGACTTCCAACCTACTTGGTAGCAGTTTATAACACTCATCATATGCACTGTGTCTTCTCATTGCATACACACCTTGTTGCCCTTGCTAAACAGCAAACTCCATTAGGAAAGGCACACCATTAAGATGTGTATTTCCTTCAACGCCTAAGTCCATAGGGAGCTTCCATAAATACATATTAAATGGAATTATGTCATTGCTTCACCTAGTGAAGAGCTCTATCTCCCCATACCATCAAGTAAGGAAAAGCTCAAATGGTCTAATGGAAAGAACATGGAAGCAAGCGTGAAAAAACTCAAGGCTGTGGACCCTGGTCTGCTTCTTATCACTAGCATGACATTGGGTAAACCACAGTAACAAACTTCATTTCTTAATCTATTATAGGAAAATAACAGTATCTTCTCTGGTCAAGACAAGCATCTTACCAATTGTAAAGTGCCATGTGAACGTAAGGACTCATCATTTCACAACAAACTCTACTAAAATCATCAATGAAAATGTCCCAATTCTATGTATAGGTAGCATATAATATTATAGAAATGAAAAATCACATGTTAACTAGAATAACATAGAACATGCTAAGTTTTTTTCAAAAAAAAACCAAAAGTACCTGTGAAATTGTTCAAATAAATTTCTTGGCACAAAATTTAGAAGTGTATACTTTGTTGTTCGTATTCGGTTATTCACGTAGGTGCCCGAGAACTTGTCATATTCATCCTTGAAGGGCCGGAGGTGGGGAACAACAACCCGGTGCTTTCCTGCCAGTTTGGGAGTCTGGGAGGATTTGCCCCCGCAGGCAAGCAGAGAGGAATAGCTGTATGGCCTCTCATCGTCATCTCTGTTTCTACTGCCCATCAGCCGTTGCCAGTGATACCTGGCCCATTGTAGACACTCAGTCATGTCCAAAATGCGGGCAGATCCAGGATATGCAGGTGTTCTGGCAAAACAAACAAAAACCCACTAAAACACTCCTCATATGCTTCTGGAAAGTCTTGAAGGATAGTAAGGATAGTAAGATTAAAAATTTTTTTCCATATCGGGACGACTGGGTGGCTCAGTTGGTTAAGCAGCTGCCTTCGGCTCAGGTCATGATCCCAGCGTCCTGGGATCGAGTCCCGCATCGGGCTCCTTGCTCAGCGGGGAGCCTGCTTCTCCCTCTGCCTCTGCCTGCCACTCTGTCTGCATGTGCTCACTCTCTCTGACAAATAAATAAATAAAATCTTTAAAAAAAATTTCCATATCAATTAAATACATGACTCAATGGTTCAATGGGTATAAAGGAAAACTAGTCTTTGGAATTAGTAAATGGCATAAAGGAAACTAGTCTTTGGAACTCCATTTTAACCAAATTTTCATTAAATAAAGCACACACTTTCTGCCTCAAAAGCCAACCATCTGACCATTTAAGCAACAAGAGACAGCACCTAAAGGCCACCCCATAACTTGAAGCAAACAATCTGGGTTTAATGTGTACAGATTCATCTGATAATTAGTTTTCTCATCTTTGAAATGGGAACGCCACACATGTTAGGAAATTTTTATAGGGATTTAATGAGTAACATGTAAATTATCCAGGATAAAGCCTGATACAGAATAAGTAGTCCATAAAATCCATTCTGTGCAGATTACAAAAACAGCCACAAATTCTTTCCATCCCTGTATGTACAACCTTTCACCCATCAAGTGGCAGAACCCGATGAATCTGGGCTTGGCTATGTGCTTTTCTTTGGGTAATGAAACACTAGCCAACATGACACAAGCAGAGGCTTGCACGCAAGAGAAGTGCTTGCTCATGGAACTCCCTCTCTCTCCCTCCCTCTTAAAAACTCTATGGTCACTACCAGGGATCTGAGTATAGGCCAGGCTACCAGATGATGGGTCCACATGACCCACTTACCATCACTGCTCCTGTCAAAATATGAGTAAGGCCAATGACTACCAGCTGACCATTAACCCATGTGTGTCCCCAGTGAGCCAATCTAGAACAGAGATGAGTTGTCCCAACAGAGCTCAATCCAAATTGCCAACCCACCAAATTTTGAGTCAATAAAAATTACACCACCATGTTTTGGGGTGGTTATAAAACAAAATCTCTTACATGGTCTCTTTCTTATTTTCCTTATTTGCAAGTTTTCCTTATTTTCTAGGAAACTCGGCCCTGCTTAGAATGTGAGTTTACTAACTGAAAAGAAAACAAAGATAAGAGCCTATTATATATTATATATATTATATATTCCAAGCATTTTGCAAAGCACTTTATAGGCATTATCTTATTTAACATTTAGATCAATTTTATGATACAGGTATTATTTCTACTTTACAAAAGAGAAAATAGGCTTAGAGAATAAAGTACCTTGCTAAAATTTATATGGTCAGTAAGTAGGTAAGGCTGATTCAGACTAACTTTTTTTTTAAAGATTTTATTTTTATTTATTGAACAGACAGAGATCACAAGCAGCCAGAGAGGCAGGCAGAGAGAGGGGGAAGCAGGCTCTCCACTGAGCGGAGAGCCCAACTCAGGGCTTGATCCCAGAACCCTGGGATCATGACCTGAGCCGGAGGCAGAGGCTTATTAACCCACTGAGCCACCCAGGTGTCCCCAGACTAATTCTAACAACAGTTTCTGCTTTAACTGGTAATGTGCTTCATTGATCTTTGTATACAGAATAGCTGGCACTTAGTAGATGCTCAGTAAAAGTTCATACTTGGTAACAAGCACATCACCAAGGGTGTAGAGGACAAGGTGTGGAGGCCTCGGTAGAAAATGTAAAAACACCAAACGTAAGAACCAACTGCTTTTCGTGCATTTCACCCACTGCACATCAGGGACTGATGACAAACCTCATATTCTTCAGAGGGTTCAAATTTTATAATATTTCTAGAAACTCTTGACTTTTCATTTGCAATTAAATTCTTGTTAAGACACAGGAGTGTGTATCCCCCTGGTGTCCACAATCTCAATAGTAATATAATTTCTACTTAAATTTTTAAATTTCAAAGTAGAATTTCTTGAGAATGCAAACAGAAATAACTAAAAAATGACGACCTGTGGGAGGTGTTAACTTTTGGTAATTCATGGCGTATCTAACAAATAATCCCACCCTAGCAAAAACACTGGTTCACAAAAACGATCAGCTTTCCATCCCATGGATCTATTCCAGAACCTTCTCTCTCCCTATTCACTCAGTTCCAAAGAGACAAACCTATGGCTGGAGAGCACTTCATGCCAAAATATCCCCACGTCCACTATCCTGTGTGCCTTTTCAACGCCCTTCAACTTTTGTTAGGTGTTCTACTTAAATATTGTCTCCCCCCGTCCCCGCCCTTCTTATTCCCAAGGAATTTTAGTGAGGATAGAACTGGGCCTGGTTTATTGCCCTCCTCAGCCATCAAATCTCTGTCCTTGCCTCCAAGACCAGGCGGCTCATCAACTGGCAATGTCTTTCCCTCAGCACCGCCATTCTCTCCTGAAAAGTGATTACTGGATCAAAGGACTGATCTACACAAGACAGAGATGTTGTCAGTGTTTTCATGGGACTGAAGGAAAAAAGACTAGATGTGGAGGTAATTAGCATGTGGCAAAAAATCCTTTCAAATTTCCAGTTTAGAATTTAAACCATTTTATATTGAGCAGGAATGGCCAAGGATCTACTTAGTCCTTCTAATTCAAGCGTTTTAAAAATTTGTCTACTGCCAGTTCAGTGGGAAATACTTTCTTTGAGGTAACCTAAAACCCACACATATACAGCTGAAACAAAAAGTATACAACAATTCTGGTCTTTATTACTTGCAGTGCATCCATTTTCTGTTCTGCTCTGTTCTCTCTCTTTCTTGCTGAGTCTCTCATTTTAATACTGGTCAAGACGCCTGAATTGGTTTCAAGGTCTACTAAAATGGTGCTACACACATTTCGGAAAGACACTGCACGAGGTTCCACATGGGTTGAAAGTGTACAAGGAAGTGAACAGATCCACTTTTAGCTCCTGTCCTGATAGAAAGGCAGGGGGAAAACAGCGGCTGGAGTAGAAGGTTCAGGGAGGGAAACACTTTTCCCACCACAGTCAGGAGCAAGGAGCCTATTCATCTTTTTCCATCTGCCCCCTGCAAAGCTAAAAATGTATTAATACGTTGAGATGGCTCTGTTGTTAATAATGCTCACATAAATATTCAGCAAAATAGGATATGAAAGGAAAGCAAATCGGAGTCATATCTCATTAAGAATCAGCATGAAGCATGATATTTTAAAGCTCAGATTTCAGAAATTACCTAACCTAGAGGTCACAAACCAGTGGACCTTAAGCAAAATTCTATTCAATGATGTATCTTGTATCATGATGTTGGCAAACACATTATAATAATTTTTTGAATATAGGACTGACATTTTAAAATAGAGATAAATTTATATAAAATATTGATATCTAGTTTCTCTTAAAAAGAAAAAAAAAACAATCACAGAATACTGGGTATTTATTTTCATACGGTAACAAATGTGAGAAGCCTTTTGACTACAGTCCCTGACCTAACCCTTCATTTTCCAGTTCACCTATTTTAACTGAGTAAATGAGCACTCTGTTCAGCACTTTTTTTTTTTTGAAGATTTTATTTATTTATTTGACAGACAGAGGTCACAAGTAGGCAGAGAGGCAGGTGGGGGGGGGGAGAAGGCTCCCCACTGAGCAGGGAGCCCGATGTAGGCCTCGATCCTAGGACCCTGAGATCATGACCTGAGCCGAAGGCAGAGGCCTAACCCACTGGGTAACCCAGGTGCCCTGTTCAGCACTTTTTGACAAATCAAATTCTTCCTGCTCTATGGACTCTGGCTCGAATATCAGTTGTATCACTTATTAGGTATGTGACCTATGTAATTAACCTTCATGCCTCAGCTTGCTAATGAAAAAAAAATGAGACACCATGAAGAGTCATGGGGCACACTGAAGACAAACAATGTTCATTCTGTTCCCCACTCTCATGCTCCTCTTTGGCAATTTCTCAGGTCATACAGAAGTCAAGGTTGGTAACCCTGTAAATTGGGTTGAGGTACAAACTTTCAATATATTGCTTTTCAAATTAAAAGAAGTTGTCCAACTCTAAGTAAATATGCAGTTCAATATATCTGTTGATACATGGAAAATAACCAGAATTAAGTAGGATACAAATAGAAGATCAAACAGTCACAAAAGATAGACATGGCATAAAATGACTTTCGCACAACCCGATCTCATCCTCAACCATTCTCTCTGAAATTCACCCCAACTATGTCCATGAACAAACTGTATGCCACTTGTATGGTATTTTCTAAGTTTTCCTCAATAACAGCCCCTAGGCCCCTCCCCTGGAGATCCTGATTAAGAGGATCTAGAATAGGGCCCATGAATGTGGAATTTAATTAGGACCCAGGTGACTTATCAAGAAGGTTGCAAGCACAGCTTATACTCTGAATCTCTGCAAATGCTGCCTTCTGGAAGGCGGGTCAATCCCTTTACCCACTCACCCCACCAGCTCTTATTCATCCTTTAAACTGTTGAAGTCTGGCCGTGGAATGGGGACTGAGGAGGATCCACACAGAAGACAAAGTAAGGCATTCCCTGCTCTGCACACATTATGATCCTGAGCTTGGCTCAGTCATGGCATCTGCTTCAGTGTTTTTTGTTGGCTTTGTTCTTCAAAGTCAAGGAACACATCTCACTGCCTGCCAAACTCCACACCAAACTCTAATGCTTGGCCAAAGTTAGACTGTCAACAAATAACTGTTGATTATTGACTTTTATAGAAAGGAGGTAGCATGTGGAAAGGACACAAAACACCCCATTTCCTCCGTCATGATTCAGCCTGGCTTTCCTTCCATTAGAAGCAGGAGTAATAAGATCTAAGTTTGAGAAAACAGAAATAGTCAGCTTGTGTTACATTCATTCCACCTTTATTAATAGAAGGAATCTGCTTCTCCAAGCCTAGAAGACTCTTACAGAAAATCACTGTTTTCTTTCCTACCGGATTTATATGACAGTAAGCAGTAGAGCAGTGATTAAGAGTGTAGACTCTGTAGCCAGACTCTAACATCAATTCCTGGCACCTCCACTTGCCAGCCAACCTTGACCAAAGGGTTGTTGTGAGGATTAAGTGAGTTAATACATGTAAAGCCCCTAGAACAGTGTGTGAACCATAGTCAAGTGTTTAAGTTAACAAATGTGATTATCTGGGAAATATTCTCTCCATTAGAGTACTTATTCATAAATATTAAGAATTTGTATGCACAGTAGTGATCGTAACAACTATATCCAAGTACTTATCTATACTTAATTCCTTAAACTGAATATAACTTTGCTCTTCATTTAACTGGAGAGTCTGCCAAGCAACCAACCACCTGAGGATAGCAATACCTTCTAGTCAACTGTTCCCAGGGGTAAACAGAGCAACCTAGTAGACAAAACTTCAATGTACAAGTTAGGATGAAGCATTTTAGGATTTTTTTTTAAAATTTTATTTATTTATTTGACAGAGACAGAGACAGTGAGAGAGGGAATGCAAGCAGGAGGAGTGGGAGAGGGAGAAGCAGGCTTCCCGCCAAGCAGGGAGCTTGATGCGTGGCTCGATCCCAGGACCCTGGGATTATGACCTGAGCTGAAGGCAGATACTTAATGACTGAGCCACCTAGATGTCCCGCATTTTAGGATTTTTCAAGAGCATTCATAATTTTAAGACTTACCCACTCCAAAAAGAGCTGATTTGTCATGGGGTTCTGCTAATACACAAAATGGTCCCGGGCTTTATTTGATCTAACACTCTGCCACTGACTGGAACACCGCCTTCAGAATTAACAGCAAGTTTTTTTAAACACAAAGAAGCAAATGTATAAAGTTCAGTTATCATCACTAGGAACCAAAAAGAATTTTCAGATCTAGATACTTCATTCCTGAGTGAGCTACTCTCCTTGGAGGTAGAGGGGTTCAGCATTTCATTAAAAAAGAAGAAAAAACCTAGAGTTTACTTAGGTTTTACTAAAGTATCCGTTCCTATTTTTAGTTTAAGAGTAAACTACTGCTTGTGAAAATCTGGATAAAAACAAACTTGCTGCTGGTTAGTGTCAGAAAAACACCGTTAAAGATTAACTATATGAAAAGGCCTGCATGTTCCTGGGCTGAGCGTGGAAACTTGAAGCCCAACATCACCTAGAAATGCAGTGTCAAAAACATCTGACTCTGGACACTTTGCTTTAAATAACATTAGCATTTTACCTAGAATTTAAAAATTAATTAATATGGCCACAGAGCTCAAAGGTGAAGATTCTTAACACATGTTAACACTAGGAGAGAAGGACTGGGTATGAGATTAACATAAACCAAGTGCTGTATACACCCAACTTGCAATATTCCTTTTACAGCAAGGCAATTATACAGGTTAAAAGAAAAAAAGTTTCATTGCACGTAATCTTTCGTCACCACCATATAAATATGTATATGCATTAAAAACATGTGTTCACTTTTTTATAATTGCCACAAAAATTTATAAACCCATGTCACTTATGAATATTGATGGGAAAACCCAAGAAAATCTAAGAAATTAAAGACAATGTAAAAGAATGGCTACTGGTTGTCTCCAGGGGTTGAGAGCAGCCTTCTAGAGACAGCCAGCAAGAAAATGGAGACTTAGGTCCAACCACTGCAAGGAACGGAGTTCTGCCAACAACCTGGAAGGTAAGAAGTGGATTGTTCCCTAGAGTTTTCAGATAAGAACTCAGCTTGGACAACATCCTCATTGCAGCCTTTGAGGACCTGAGCAAAGAACCAAGTCACACTGTACTGGGACTTCTGATCTGCAGAATTATACTCATGAACTGGGGTTGTTCTAAGCCACTAAATTGTGATGGCTACAATGGCAAGAGAAAACTAACACCGAGGGCCTAAAAGTGGATCCCTGTATAAATAGAAACTTAATTGGCAAACACAGAATTTCAAATCAGTGGAAAAAACGGTGACTTAACATGCCTGGAATAAATGGTTCCATCTTGAAAACCAGAAAGCTAAATTCCTACTTTACACCACATTTAAAAAAATAGATTTTTATTTAAAAATATTTTAATAAATTTTCAATTCAAAAAATAAATCTCCAGGTAGACTGAAAGCTGAAATATAAAAATTACAGTAAATATAGTATAAGAAAAGTCAGGATATTTTTATTATTATTAGCTGGGCAAAACTATAACTTCTCTCTTGCTTAGACAAGATTTCTTATAGTCCGTGCTAGTGAGGATGGGGGTAAACCAACCCTCTGGCAGTAGAAAGTGAATTGTTACAATCTCCCCCACCACCATTACCAAAAAAAATTTTTTGATAATATTTATGAAAACTGGAAATACATATAACTATGGACATAGCAATTCCATTTTGGGGAATCTTACCTATTGGTATGGGTATATGTACAAGAATGCATACTATAGTTTGGGATTTGTTTATTATTTTTTTGGTTTGGTTTCTGTAGTAACAATCTTGGAAATATCATGAAAGTCCTTCAGTTGTGGAACAGCTGACAACACTGTGACATTTCCACATTACAGAATATTATACACCTGTTAAAAATATGTATTCCTCCCTTGACCTGATCAATGACTATTGTGTATATTGAGGGGGGAAAAAAAAAGGAAATGACAGAAATGTGGATATGAATGATACAACATTTCTAAAAATGAATGAGGTACAGACCAGAATGACTCATCTGGATTCAAAGAGTGGTGAGAATGACAACTTGAGCACAGCTGAAGTTTCACTTTAACTACCTACTGAAATATGCAAAGGCATACACAAGGCGGATACACACGAGCGGGAGTTGTGTGTGTATCACCTTCCTAGTCCCTCAGGAAGACAGCACCAGTTAGTAGTGTTGTCAGTTGTGAGGAATGTGGAACCTTCCAGTTCACAAGATTCTGGAACAAAAAGCCCACTGTCTTTTCAAATTCTTAGGCTGGAAGAGGGGCTGCATGAGCACACAAAGCACACAGGTCACTACCCAAGGGCTATCCAGAGGCTTAAGCTCTACTTCTTATTGTGCTGTTGAATCCACACTTGGCCTGGCCTAGATTTGCTTCACATAATAACACAAACTGCCTGGATGTGTGCAATGTTCACAACCATTTGCATGAAATACAAGTACAGAATAATTCGCACAAGGCTATGAATATTGGTTATGGTAAGAATACAAAAGGAGTAAAAGATGAACTTTTTCTTTCTTTGACACAATGAAGATACATTGATAATTTTCAAAAAATAAAGTTTTTGAAGGGAGAATCTGTAATTGTTAGCTACAAAACAGCTCCATATTGCCCTAAGCATTAGCTCTGCATGATGCTACATGAGCCAATATTCCATTCAAGCTAAAGAACAAAAAACAAAACAAACCAAAAAAAACCATGAAGTTCTAAAATCCCAAGAGATCAATTTGAGTCACAAAATCAATTAAGGTCAGAAATAAAGAAATATAAACAAAGCACTGCTTATAAAATAAGTACTGGGGCACCTGGGTGGCTCAGTCAGTTAAGCATCCAACTCTTGATTTCAGCTCAGGTCATGCTCTCAGGGTCGGAAGACAGGCCTGCGTCAGGCTCACAGTGAGCATGGAGCCTGCTTAAGATTCTCTCTCTCCCTCTCTTTCTGCCCCTCTCCAAGCACACTCCCTCTCTCTCAAAAAAAAAAAATAAATAAATAAATAAGTACTAACACTTCTATAATGATTACTGTTCATGAAATACACTCCCCATGTCATTTATGACTTCCACTTTTCAGAGTAAGAAATAAAAGGCCAAAGGTTTTATAATTCAAGGCATGCAATGTTTTACTCCGAAGTCATGCCTTTCCAATTATACAATACTACTTCTATAGAAAATTTAAAAACAAACATGATCGTTTAAAACCACATTATTTCTAATTAGTGTATATTTTTTCCAGAAGCTATTAAAAAACCAAAATACTTCAATAACAGAGTGTGCCTAAAATAACATATCTCCCTCTGTTCCTTCTTGAACACAAATGTACTTGAAAGCAAACAGTTCTCAAAAACCCTGTTTCCCTTAATGAATACTTAATGAAAAGTTTGTAGCAAGGCAGATGACCAAAGGTAAATATGGGGTAATGAATTCCCTGGGGCCCAGTTAGTATTTAAAATTTTCTGAGGTCATCACCAACCAACAACTAACTTGAAATATACACATGAGCTCACTTGTCTGAAGGAGAAAAACATTCTTATGTACAGTCATTTCAGGATGCTGTATTTGTGGCCGTCGAACTCCAGTTATGCACTGGAGTGTCCTGAGCCACACCCCCAACTTTCTGATTCCACAGGTCTGGGGTGGGGGGAGGCGGCTCAAGAATTTGCATGTCTAGGGGTGTCTGGGTGGCTCAGTTGGTTGGGTGTCTACTTTCAGCTTAGCTTGTGATCCCAGAGTCCTGGGATTGAGCCCTGCACTGGGCTCCCTGCTCAGCAGAGAGCCTGCTTCTCCTTCTACCCTCTGCTCATGCTCTCTCTCGCACGCTCTCTCTCTCTCTCAAATAAATAAAATCTTAAAAAAAATTGTGTTTCTAACAGTTCCAGGTAGTGCTGGTGCTGCTCCTGAACCATACTTTGAGAACCACTATTCCTGCTAAATCACTTTATTTCAAAATGTAAAGCTGAAATTAAGAGTGAACACTTTATTAGGTACTCCTCCTGTCACTGGCAAGCCCACCTCCTCCAAGTACACAGACCAAGGCTTGTACCAATGACTTGACAGCCCATGCAAGCAGATACTCTCATCCAAGGCTAGAATTAACTAAAATTGTGAAGGTCTAGTTTACACGAAAATCCCCAGAAGTTGGGGATGAGACCTGAAGCACTGACTTTCTATGGATTTAATACCATTATGGTCAGTTTCAGCCAACATTTCCATAGGCTCAGCAAGGGAGAACAATAGGTCTTGACCTTGACGGACTTCCAATCTTCTTCTCAATCAAGATGAGAAAAATGAGAAAACCCTAACAAACCCTAACAAAATATCAAAGTTGTTATACGCTTGAGACCTTGGAAGAAAGACAAGTTATCTAACTGGGTCGTTTTTAAAAAAAAAAAAAAAAAAAGGCACTGTTTCATAGTAGACTCAGTAGACTCAAGACAGTAAAATCTCCTTGACCTAGATGTCCGAGGTAGCTCTCCCTGAGGTACAGTGAGTCCTGATCAGATTTGGTGCTTATTTCACTCTGGGTCCTCTATGCCCAGTGCTCTATTAGAGGCTTATTGCCTTCAAGGAGACCAATTCTTTATCTGACAGATAATAACAATGGCAAAAATGATGCATCATTTGATATCATTGCTGGTTTCTTTGTTTCATCAGTTGCCAAAGGGACATGCTGGCACAGTTCCTTTACTAACTACTCTCCTGTGATCGAAAAAGAGAAAGGATTTTCATCACCCCACATAATCTTTAGAAAAATATGAACAGTTATAGATATACCTAATAGGGTTTGGTGATGACAAGGGTCAATTTATTTAGTGGGAAAACTGGATCTTGAATAACAAAGTCTCATAATCCTCGGTGCTCTCCAGTGGGCGGGAGGAATCAGATTTGCCAAATAAAGTCCTCTTGGAGTTCTGTGTGCTCTTTAACAGTTTCTGTTAATTGAACTTCTTGAACTAAAATCCCAGTAGAAGTTCATGTTCTTTGTTTCAGATGTACACAAGAGCCAAAATATTGAACTGAAGTAATTACTTTGGATAATTGCCGATTGTTATCATGAAAGGAGGTGCTGTATAGGTATATAAAAAACAAACCCATAGTATCCTTCATTTTTTACCATGAAGACATTGTTGTAATAGTTTTGTCATTCTTAGGGCCCTAAATGGGAAAAGGCCAAATCTAACCAAGCACATAGCCCTTATGTATCTCTAGAAAAGACCACTTAAGCCACGTTCATTCATTCAACCTGACCTGAAAAGCAGACACGGAGGCTGATGCTGGGGAGACAGAAACAAAAGATACCATCCTACATCACAGCAGTGGCCTCTCACTGAGACTGAGGGAAGGAACCCTCCACAGCAAAGAGTGATGTGATTGATATCACTGCAGCTGAAGAGTCGTATCGGAAGTTTCAAATACATCATGTTTATTTTGAATGAAGAGAGACATATAAAATATGAGTGTGGTACCTAGATGCATGGTCTTATCCTGGGAAGAGTTATCCATTCTTAATGTTTCCAAACATATTAAATATAGAGACATTCTTCAATCCTCTCATGTAAGAATAAAACATACACGGACACACATTCAGACATGGAAATCTTTACCACCTTCTTCAAAGTATCTCAGCTTTCCCTTGAAGGGAGCACACTTCCAAATGAGTTTACCTTTTGCTGATGCTTAGGCTTCAAGCTGGTTTAAGCTAGCAAAAAGGCAGGGAAAATGGTGCAGTTGTATGAATGTCCCTTTGTTACTGGAAATGTAAAAAAGCTGACCCATACTCATGGCAAGTTTCCAGTATGTCTCTGTCTATTCCTAAAGCAGAAAAATCACACACGTATGAAACAGTTAATGATAACGATCTTTAATACTGTGTCTTGACCTTGGTTATTCTAAATAGTACTCTTAAAATATATGTCACTGAAATGATAGAATAGTGTGTTTTTGAGATTTGATTATTCAGTGCTAACAAAATATTCCTCCAATAAACCTAAGATCATAATACTGGCTACCATTTATAAAGACAAGCCAAGCTCTGTGCTGGGGATAAATATATGATGACCTTAATCTTTACAACAAAGTGCATTATTATGATCCCCATAGAGGGCTGAAAACACAGAGGCTCAGAGTGGTTGAGAAACTCACCCAAGGGACATAGCTTGGTGAGTGGCTGACTACCCCAGCCCAATCCAAGTACTGCGATGGACTGAGAGCCCTGGTGGCTACTGTAGCTCTGACAAAGGACACAGACAATTGAGTAGTAAGTTGGCAGAAGGCACATAACCTCTGGCTGCCTACCAAAGAACCGAGGACGGAAAGAAAGAAGAGGACTAGTATTAAAAAATGTGAGATGACGTCATTTAAGGGAAAAAAGGGCTGAAGACATACTTCATATGAAGAACTTAAGTTAACAAATCAAATATTTGCATTTCATTTAAAAAATACACGTTTGATGCATTCAGCAGAAAGCTCTTTACATGTATTTGAAACATGATTCAGCATATACAAATAAAAGTTGTTGTTAAATGATTCCTTTTTAACCTGAGTTCAGTACTCTCTGACCCCACAGGGACCTGTAAGCAACTAAACCACAATCCTTCACTGCCCCCTTTCATGCGTGGCCTTACTTCCCTTTACTCAGTTTCAATTTTATGGTCAACTCTGTTACCACTTCCATATATATTCTCTCTACCCCTTAACTCTGCTCTCCTTTCTTAGCAAGACTCTCACCTTAATTGTATCCAAATCAGTTGTATCTAAATCCCTCTTATACTCTGTGGTAGTACCTACAGGTGGGAAGTACCTGGAGACAGACACATAACCTCCCTGATCAGTGTCACTTTCAATTACTGACCATGAATCAGGAACTGGCCACACATGCTGACTGGAAGCACACAGCCATTTCCACTCTCGTCATTTTCCTGCAGTGACTGACAAGTATTTCACACCTCCTTCTCTCACCTGCCCTATCTCCCTCCTGACTTACTTCCTGCCGATGACCTTGTTTCCATTGTACTGAGGAAACCAAAGTCATCAAACCAGAACTTCTACAGGTTCCCCCCATGTAACTGTCCTCCAGCTCAGACATCCCGAAACCCTACACTCATGCATCTGACTACCAATGAGGCAGCCCAACACCAGATGGTAACATGGACAGAACTGTGCTCCTCCCCTCACATCTGCTTCCTTCACAGATCAGGCCTATCAGGTGATGGCCGTCCCACCTTTCCAGATCCTCAGTCACCCACCAGTCCTCTGATTCAGCCCGGGGTCCTACCCTTTCCTCAAAGCCACATCTATGGGCGCCTGAGTGGCTCAGCCAATTAAGCGTCTGGCTCTTGATTTTAGCTCAGGTCATGATCTCGGGTCGTGAGATGGAGCCCTGAGTCAGGCTCCATGTTCAGCTTGGAGTCTGCTTAAGGTTCTCTCCCTCTCCCTCTGCTCCCCCTCACCCCGCTTCGTGCTTGCTCTCTCCCTCAGAAAAACAAACAAACAAAAAACCCACGTACAGTCAGTCAGCAAATTGTCTTGGCTCTTCCTTTAAAATATATCCAGAATCTCACTGCTTGGCATCACCACTGCCACCATTACCTAGTCCAGTTCAAATCCAAGTTACACCCTGAATTTTCCACAATCTAAAACTCTCCAGAGGTTCTCATCTTAATTATGACAACAGCTGTCAGTGTCACATGATTCTGCCTCCCAAAGTCCTCTGCAGTCTATTACGTTCTCCTCCTTCATGCCACCCCCTACTGCCTCCCCCCAGCAATCCCTGTCCTCCTTCCCAGTTTTATTTTTCACAGGACTTTTGCATCACCGTTTAACATCACAAAATTATTTTTGTATTTTGGCTCTTGTCGTCTCTCCTCTTGATTAGAGAAGGAATTTCTATCTTTTTTGTTCACTGATGCAACTAGGCCTAAAAAGTTATCAGGCACAGAGTAGACTTTCAATATGTATTTGTGGAATGAACATATGAATGCAGTAACTCCCCTCGGATACGCAGCGAAAACCAGAATACCCATAACAATCCTGTATACACCAGCCCCACAAATTACAAAAACTTAGTTATTTCATGATCTCACTGTATCTTTTATTGCACATGCTGAAGTTATTAGAGTTTCATGTTAAGATTTAGAGCATGTAGGGGTACCTGGGTGGCTCATTTGGTTAAGCATCCGACTTTTGATTTGGGCTTGGGTCATGATCTCACGGTGGTGAGACTGAGCCCTACATTGGGTTCTGTGCTGAGCGTGGAGCCTGCTTAAGATTCTCTCTCACCCTCTTCCTCTGTCCCTCCTTCCTGCTTACACACACACACTCTCTCTCTCTTAAAAAAAAAATCTATAGCATGGAATCCTAAAATGACCACTAACAAGATTATGCAACAAGAAGACATAAAAAGTGAAATAAAGGGGCGCCTGGGTGGCACAGTTGGTTAAGTGTGTAACTCTTGGTTTCAGCTCAGGTCGTGACCTCAGGGTGGTGGGATCAAGCCCCAATATTGGACTCCCCCACCTAGCATGGTTGGCTTAAAATTTCTCTCCCTCTCCCTTTGCCCCTCCCGACTGCATTCTATTTCTAAGATATAAGTAAATAATCTTTTAAAAAATGAACATTTAGGGGCGCCTGGGTGGCTCAGTGGGTTAAAGCCTCTGCCTTCGGCTCAGGTCATGATCTCAGGATCCTGGGATCGAGCCCCACATCGGGCTCTCTGCTCAGCGGGGAACCTGCTTCTTCCTCTCTCTCTGCCTACTTGTGATCTCTGTCTGTCAAATAAATAAATAAAATCTTAAAAAAAAATGAACATTTAACAAAGGGAACTAAAACAAACAGACCCTATGAAAAATAGCTGAGGTATTTGAATCTCATTGTCATAAAACTCTTAAGGAGGAAATTCTCTGGAAACTATTTAAAGTGAAAGTATTTAAACAGGATAAGGTTTAGCAACTGAAATAGAAAATTCATGATTTTAAAGCTGGAAAAAATCTTTTTTTTAAAAATATTTTATTTATTTATTTGACAGACAGAGATCACAAGTAGGCAGAGAGGCAGGCGGGGGGGGGGGGGGAAGCAGGCTCCTTGCCAAGCAGAGAGCCTGATGTGGGGCTCAATCCCAGGACCCTGGGATCATGACCTGAGCCAAAGGCAGAGGCTTTAACCCACTGAGCCACCCAGGTGCCCCTTAAAGCTGGAAAAAATCTTAAAAATCCAACTAAATACTTTGTACACAAGAAAACTGAGGTTCAGAGACATCGACTCACTCATTATTATACATCAAATTAGTCACATAAAATAACCCACCTGTTCTCTCCACTCCATTTTATTACTCATTCATATATACGTAGGCTTTTATTAATTCCTAAACTGCACATTATTTACAAATGTGTCATAAATGATTTAAGTCATAGTTTGAATACAAGATTTTATGCTTGCTAAAATTTTGTATGATAGCATGCTTAGACTATATTTAACTAAGATTTATTCACATATGTATCTATCTTAAAATTTTTACAGCTCATTCGGAGGATCTACCCTCCTGTGTCATTTTAATCCTAACTAGTCCTATTATCACTCACAATGGCCTACTTTTTACGTTGATATCTTATAAAAGCAATATCAGAAAAAAAACTTCACTACTTCACCAGTAACCTAAACTTTCAACTTCACCAGTAACCTAAAAAAAGCAATTAAAGCAGAGTTAACAGGTTTTTTTTTGTACTAAATACAGCAAAGAGTTTCTTTATTCATGATGCTCAATGAAAGCAAGCTTTCATACAGTGCTGGGATAATCTAGACTGCTTCTTCACTTCTCTGGAGCCAAAAGGTACTATACCTTAAAATGTTCATCCTCTTTGGCCCTGAGCAGCACTAGAAAGGGCACTAATCCAAGTGTCCGGAAACAGAGAAACTGTTTAAATTGTGGTAAATCAATGGCGATGTTTCTAGGAAGAAGTTGCTGTGGCTGAGGTCGAAGAGGCTGCTGCCTGTGTTCAAGGATTTAAATGGATTCCTGTCTCACATTGAAGTCTTTCATCCATTTTGAGTCTATTTTTGTGTGTGGTGTAAGGAAACGGGGAAGTAAGGGCAAAAATGAACTACTGGTACTTCATCAAGATCAAAAGATTTTGCACAGCAAAGGAAACAGTCAACAAAACCAAAAGACAACCGAGGGGATGTGAGAAGATATTCGCAAATGACATATCAGATAAAGGGCTAGTCTCCAAAATCTAAAAAGCTCTTATCAAACTCAATACCCAAAGAACAAATAATCCAGTAAGAAATGGGCAGAATAAATGAACAGACATTTCTGCACAGAAGACATCCAAATGGTCAAAAGACACATGAAAAAGTGCTCCACATCACTCGGCATCAGGGAAATACAAATCAAAACCACAATGAGATACCACCTCACACCAGTCAGAATGGCTAAAATGAATGATAATATTGCTTCTACATTTAAGATTCAGTAAAAAGATACAATCTTTTAAGTTTCTGTTTTAAGAACAACTTTATAAAATGCAAGACATACATTTGCAAGACAAATGCAATGAAGCATACTGCTTCAATGCTGAAAAAGATATTCATATCCAAGTCCACAAGCAGCATGTGTATCATACTAGTAATACTTGATATTACATCAGAGACAACAGAAACATAAGTGAGAATATAAGCTTCATCATAAAGCCAAATATGTGTGTCCCTGCCAAGAAATCTTGAATGTAATTAAAATGTTGCAAAGCCACCTCAAGCATTCAGGTCTTCTTTAGACAAAAGGCTATTACTAAAAATCTCAGGGCGCCTGGGTGGCTCAGTGGGTTAAGCCTCTGCCTTCGGCTCAGGTCATGGTCCCAGAGTCCTGGGATTGAGCCCCGCATCAGGCTCTCTGCTCGGCAGGGAGCCTGCTTACTCCTCTCTCTCTGCCTGCCTCTCTGCCTACTTGTGATCTCTGTCAAATAAATGAATAAATTAATTTTAAAAAAATCTCATAGATGTGGGTGGCTAAATTTTAAGATAGCTTACTTAAATGCCCAGGTACCTATGGGGCACTGTCTTCTTTATGAAAACTAGGTGAAATAGATTTTAAATAATTTTCTTCAAAAAGTTTAATGGGGGGGGGGGTGGGCAGGGGCAGCACCTGGCTGGCTTGGTTGGTACAGCATGTGACTCTTGATTGATTCTTGATCTTGGGGTTGTGAGTATGCTGGGTATAGAGATTACTTAAAAAAAATATAAATCTTCTGCAAAAAGTTTAGAGAATCTTTGAAGTAAAACACATTATACTTAAGTAGGGCATATACATTTCCAGATATAAAGGGAATTTTACTCTCAAAAACAAATTATTATACTTTTCAAATATCACCTTCATTGCTCTATATCTCAGAAAATTAAAGTCAGTGAGGAGGAAAAAAAACTTGAAGGTCAGGTTTTAAATTCTTTTTTTTTTTAAGATTTTAATTATTTATCTGACAGTGAGAGAGAGAGTGGACACGCACAAGCAGGGCGAGCTGCCAACAGATAGAGGGAGAGGGAGAAGTAGACTCTGCTGAGCAGAGAGCTCCACCAACATGGGGCTTGATCCCAGGACCCCAGGATCATGACCTCAGTCGAAGGCAGACGCTTAACCAATTGAGCTACCCAGGTGGCCTCAAAATCATTTTTAATGAAGTGACAACTAATATTAACCACTAAAACAAACAAAAATCTCTGCCTCCTAGGAGCTTACCTTCTAGTGTTCATTTATTTTACCTTCTCTTGAGCACCATGCTGGGTATGTTGGAAAAAGAATAGAAGTTGGGACGCCTGGGTGGCTCAGTTGGTTAAGAGGCTGCCTTTGGCTCAGGTCATGATCCCAGCGTCCTGGGATGGAGTCCCACATCGGGCTCCTTGCTCGGCAGGGAGCCTGCTTCTCTCTCTGCCTGCCGCTCTGTCTGCCTGTGCTTGCTCTCGCTCTCTCTCTCTCTGACAAATAAATAAATAAAATCTTAAAAAAAAAGAATAAAAGTACCTAGCACAGGTCAACATACTCAATTCAACAACAAGAAGATAACACTGGTGTAATCATACAGTATCAAAATTTAGAAAGCAGTGGGACACCTGGGTGGCTCAGTCGGTTAAGCCACTGCCTTTGGCTCAGGTCATGATCCCAGGGTCCTGGGATCGAGTCCCACATCCTGCTCCTTGCTCAACAGGGAACCTGCTTCTCTCTCTGCCTCTACCTGCCACTCTTCCTGCTTGTGCTTTCTCGCTCTCTCTCTCTCTCTGACAAATAAATAAATAAATGAAATCTTAAAAAAAAAATTAGAAAGCAGAAAGACCCATGAGTATACATGACTGAAGTTGGAAGACAGAAAGGTTGTGGAGGGTAGGCTTCTAGGGAGAGAGAGTATGTTAAATGAGCTTCGGGAAAGGTCTACAATCTGAGAGGGGAGATTTGTAGATTTTAGAAAAGTGAATATTATGAATGAAGTCTGGGTGGCTGAAAACCCTGTGTTCATTTCAGTATTGCTGAGTCCTTCAATATGGCCGGAGCTTCAAGTACAAAATAAGGAGTGGGGGGAAATTAAGATGGAAATCTATGTTAGGGAGTTCTTACTATGATGAAGAATTTATACTTAGTTTGAAGGAAATAGGAAATGATCGAAGACATTTGTGAGGGTGTGATAACGGGAATTTAAAGGATTTCTTTGCAAGAAGCTGAAAGACACATTGGAATGGGGGAGGGGGAAGGGTAGGGAGACTAGACTGGAAAAAGGGAGCAATGTGCTTCAGAACACAGCTGACCAGTGACCTAACAAGGAGTGGTATAATTAGAAATTTCCAAAGGTACCTCTGAGTGCACCCTGTGATAACAGCAG
Organism: Taxidea taxus jeffersonii; assembly: GCA_003697995.1. Classification (NCBI taxonomy): domain Eukaryota; kingdom Metazoa; phylum Chordata; class Mammalia; order Carnivora; family Mustelidae; genus Taxidea; species Taxidea taxus. Next base: position 69,675 of record ML102029.1, on the reverse strand, counting down.
CACCAATGGCTGGCAAGGGCAACAGGGTAACAACCTGCCAGGAACCACTCTGATTCCTCACTATACCTCCTGTCCTCTGCCCAGTACCAATACTGCATCCTTAACACCGCATACTCTATCCACACATCCCTAGCAACACCCGTCCACCTTGACCATGACCTAAATCAAGCAGGCAAAAGTGTGACAAATTGGGCACTGGGGACCACAATATTCCCTCTTTTGCACTAGCTTAGCTTAAATGAAATGTTACAATACGAGAGAGGGAAGACCGTACAGGACTCTGAGTAACAAGTATTTTTTAAAATTCCATTTTCCCAGGGTGTCTGGGTGGCTCAACGGGTTAAGCATCAGACTCCTGGTTTCAGCTCAGGTCATGATCTCAGAGTTCTGAAATGGAGGCCCCCCCATCCCCTGCTTCTGGTGCCACACTCATTAGGAGGCTGCTGGAGATTCTCCCTCTCCCTCTGCACACTCCCCTGACCACCCCCAAACTCCCTCCCCCCACCCCACTCACTCCCTAAAATAAACAAACAAATAGTAAAATAAAATTCTATTGCTCTGTTGAAAATATATCACTTTTCCCTCAGTCCCTGGTTTAGGAACCTTTACAGTATAGTAATAGCCCAGAATCAGGCATTTTTCTAACCTGGCAAGGCAGAAATGTTGTTTTGTTAGCTGAAGGTAAGTAGATAGAATCTTTGTGATAAACATATGACAACACCTCTTTAGGAAAGACTTCAGTGAAGAAAGGATTTATAAATTAAGATTTTTAACTATAACCTTCAGTGTATTGTTATAGCCTGTAAGGGAAATGAGAATGTTTTTAAACAGTGCAAATTATGAGAACAATAACTTGAAGTAAAGAGTTCACAACATTTTTGGATAATTTTTTAAAATCTGAGGGGGGGGGAGGGAGAGCACAAGTGGGATGAGGGGCTGAGGGAGAAGCAGACTCCCTGCTGAGCCGAGCCAAAGAGACATGGGCTCCATCCTGGGACTCTGGGATCACCACCTAAGCCAAAAGGAGACACTTAACTGATTGAGCCACTCAGGCACCCCAACATTTTTGGATAATTTAAAACTGATTTTCACCTTCTTTCTCTTAAGCTTACTCTGATTTTCTTATTACCTTTCCTACATAAAAGAGTTGAAATTTTATAAATTTGTTTTGCTAACAGAAATATAGTCGTAGGGGGTCTGGGTGGCTCAGATGGTTGAGCATCTGCCCTTGGCTCAGGTCATGATCTCCAGGTCCTGGGATGGAGCCCCATGTCAGGCTCCTGCCTCAGTGGGGAGTCTGGTTCTCCCTCTCCCTCAGCAGCTCCCCCTGCTTGTGCTCTTTTTCTCTCCATCTCTGTCTCTGTATTTCTCTCAAATGAATAAATAAAATCTTAAAAAAAAAAAAGAAAGAAAAGAAAAACAGTCATGTTACCTCCTCTTCTTCATTCAGAAAGGTCTTAAATGGAGTAAGTAGATTTTAGAAAAAGAAATTAGGGAGTGTTTAATTAAAGCCTAGTGGCTTGGGCCCCAGGCAGATGTGATCAACAGGAAATGAAAAGGAATAAATCTTTCATCAGTCCAACACTGCTTATTATTTCAGAAAACAGCTGGGGGCAAAAGAGTGAATGTGACTAGAATAAGTTTTATCTTGGGATTTCCCTTATAATCCAAATGTTCTCACCAGCTAATATAATCCGTGAAAACAGATTACCCACACAGAGACTACAGAGGCTTTATGTAAGAAAGGAAAAAGAGTATCATCTATGTGCTCTTCCTTCTAGGAATAATTGCTTTATTAGGATAGTGACTTGTTTTTCCTGATAATGAAAATACATCGTAGAAATTTTAGAAACTACAGAAACCATGAGAAAAAACAGAAACCACCCAGAACCCCACTACCCACACATAAGTAACATTAACATTTGGTTTATTCTCCACCAATAAAGTAGTTCCTGTGCAGAGATTGGATTTTTTTTTCAAAAGTAAGATTTTGTAACTTTTCATTCCTCCTATCACAAACATTTTCCCATGTCATGAAAAAGTCTTCCTTCCCAACAACTTCACACATTTTGATTGGCTTTCCATGTTTGTCAATGCAATGTGTAAAAATGTGGTAACTTATTGGTCTGCTGAGTATTCTCCCAATACAGGGAGGAAACATCCCTCTGCTCCCAACCCTAAAAAAGTCAATTTTTCCCTTTTGTGCTTGCCCATTTATGCTTATTTTTCATTGGGCATAATTTTTCACGTGGGTATCTATCTCTCACTGTGTTTTATTCTATCTTTTGAAAGGGTTTACTAGTATATAAAATGTAGACCTTAGAGTTTTTATTTCAGTTTTGGTATTTCTTGGCAATATTTTTCAAAACAGCATTTTTGTGATTATGAAAATAATCATTGTTGTAGGAGATTTGGAAATATGGGGAAAAATATTTTTAAAAAGCTGTAACTCTACCACCTCGAAATCCAATTTCTTTTTCATATATGTCACTGAATATATCCATTGATACAAACAGGAACTTGTAGGCAAACAGGAAGTACAACAGTCTTGTTCAATGTTGTCCAAGACTTGAAAATGCCTGACATGTAGTAAGGACTTAACATTTGAAAAAATAGTATATTTCAAAATGATATTTTATACATTCACGATAATAGTGTTAAATTTTGCTTTTTTTACCCAATATGCAAGGATCTTTCAAAATCATGAAAATTTTTTCAAAACTATTTTTGAAACTGAATTTTATCAATATAGATATACAGTACATTAATTTAAGTACTCTGCTATGGGGGCTTTATTATGTTTCTTTTTTTTTCATATTACAGACATACTGTAATGAACACATATAAATCTTCCCATAAAATTCAGAAGATTTCCTTGGTATATATTTCTAGACCCAGAATCATTGAGTCAAAGCTGACAAAGATGTACAGGTTTTAATACATTTTCCAATATTACTGCAAATTGTTATATGAATATACCCTTCACTTAGAAGCATAAAGAAAGATTCCATGGAGGCCACAACTCTTCTATGAAACTAGTACCACTATTACATCTTACTCTAATAGTGCAGTATTTCCATGAAAAGTGTTGTTTCTATGGCTAAGATGATTTCTGAAATGAAGTAATAAGTCCATCTTGATAATAGGAAGGGAATAATGTCTTCAAGCAAATACACTCACTTCAACGCTCTCCTGAAGCAATAAGGAAAGCTGTTTAAGTATGGCCCAGGAATGGTGACAGCACCCAGCATGCACGTTATTATCCCAAGAGTTCATCAACAGATCCTCCATTTTTTTCAAGCGTGGACAAGAGATTAAATTTAACTTCACCAGTGCCCTGGGTTTTGGGAGCATTTCCTTTTATTTTCCTTCATTAAAAAGACTACTTTTAACTAGATCAGACAATGACTAAATCATGTACTGAAGCCTTCAATATGTGAACATTTTTTACCTCTTATTTTTAAAAACTGATTCTAAAATGTCTGTCTAGCCAGAGTCATCTCCTTCATTTTAATGACATCAAAATAAAAAATATCCTACTCAATTTCTAGTTAGATTCACTAAGTAATTGCATTGAAATAGTATTTGGTTCTTGGCCATGGGAAGGTCAAGCATTCCTGAAATCTGGGGTTTTTTTAAAAGATTTTGAGAGAGAGAGGGAGAGAGAAAGAGAGAGCATGTATGAGCAGGGGGAGGGGCAAAGGGAGAGGGAGAAGCAGACTCTGAGCTGAGCAAGGAGCCTGACACAGGGCTCAATCCCAGGACCAAAGGGATCAAGACCTCAGCTGAAGGCAGATGCTTAACCGACTGAGCCACCCAGGCACCTCTGAAATCCCGTTTTAGACTGCTTAGATGCTCCATTTCTTAATATAATTTAGCAGGCATTAAATTAGCAGTTAGTGTCATTTTTTAAACTCCCTAAAACTTTGTGAATGTTGCCAAGTTGTTTTTCAATATATGCAGTATGACCTCATTTTGATAAAAACAAGCTATCTCCATGTAGGTATGTAATATGTATTCGTAATGAGACTAGCGAAGAGTCCAGAAGGAGCAGAGATTATGTCTTGGAGGTAGGCTGGAGTGCAGGCTCACTCTGGGGCACTGAATGAATATACGGTGTTACAGTGATGATGTTTCACTTGTCTGCTCTTAACAAAGCAAAGTGTTTTGTTGTTGCTGTTGTTTTGTTTTTGTGATGGTACTCTTCACAGAAATTTAACCTAGCTCAGTATAAAAACTACTATCTCCTCTGGAGCTTTCTGATACAGCCATCAGTTGGTGGATAAGGCGCCCCTATTCTTGTGGATCAATCTGTCCAAGGCTGATTAGAGTCAGAGGCTTGCTTTCAGAGTATGGAACTGGTTTCTCCTTGCCAGGAACTAGCATGGAAAGAAGCCGGGCGAAACTTTGTGGTCTTACTGAGGGCACATTCTGTAGAACAGCTGACTTCGCGTGCCTTGCTAATTAAGGGTAGTTTGAATATATTCTTGTTAAAGTCACAGAGGTTCGATGCTCCAGACTGGAGGGTTTCGCTGATCAACCGGATGTCTCTCCGCGGAGCATCTAAAGTGCGACTATCTTTTACAACGTAAGAGGAAGGATGCTCCAAACTAAAGTCTGCAAAGTTAGTGTGTGCGGGGAAGGGCGCGGGGTTTCTCCCAGCACTCCTCTGAAAACTATTTCTGGCCAAACTTCAGCACAAACACCTTTTCCTTCCTAAGGAACAAACCCGGTTTATTTACTGGGTTAAAAAAAACTTCAACCCCCATCCTCTTCGTTACCTTTGAGACAAAGCCAAAATTGCCCTAAACTGCCCCCGTTCACCAGGAGGTGACAAAAAAGTGTGTATGCGCGCGCGCATAATCTGCCTTTTCACAAATCCCAGCACTCAGAAAAGATAAAATAATTCCTCTTTTGAAAAAAAAATCAAGAGACTGAAAATGGTGTGTTTCTCTCTCTCTCTCTCTCTTTTTTTTTTTTCAAATTCAACAACAGCCCTAAAATCTACTTCTGAGGCACTACAGCAACCCTGAAGCAGTCATTGGGGAAGCGGGAGAGGAACAGGGGACGGGAGCGAGGAGCGGGGTGAGAAGTGAAACGGAAGGCAGTCCCAGGGGTTGGCTCGCTCACCCTCACCAATTCCTCTTCCCTCGGCGCACATCACAGCATGACGGTCGCGACTCTCAAGGTGCCAGAGAAAAACCAGGCACAAATCCGAGGAGTGCTAGGCGGGTTATGCTTCTACGCCAGCCATTTGGCTTTAGCGGAGGCGGGTGGGGGAGCGCGGGGGTCGGGGATGAAAATCAATTCTCCGAAGACAGCCCCCAAACTCTCTCGCCCAAGCCGGAGGCAAACCACGACCGCCTCCTCCTCCTCTCCCCGCCGGGCTCCCGAGCCGCCGTGCTTCCGCGAACTGCCAATCGCCCGTCGCCCCGCCTCCCGTGACGCAGGGGGGCGTGGCCTGGAGGAGGCTGGCTTCCTCCCCGGCAGCTGGAGCACACAGCTCTCTCTCTGACTGTCCAGAAGAGATGCCCCAATGGTCAGGGGCTTTTATGGTTCCGCCCCAGACACTTACACTACCTTGAAACTGAGGCAGTTATTTTGTGGAGGGTAAAGGGATCAGATCTAAGCATTTAATGTTATCGTTTTATAACTGGGAAAGAAATTGAGAAGACCACAATTTTGATTTGGTCTTTTTCCCCCTCACCCCTCCCCTCACTCAATGGAATGTGCTCTGTCCATATACCTGCCCTGGTCTGTTAAGTGAAAACCCAGGGCTTTAAACATTTTTTTTTTCTCCAAAATAAATTTCCAACAATGCGTTTGGTCTCTCAAAATTTCTGACCAACTCAGTGCTTTGAGAAAGGAAAGAGAATTGGGAAAAGACAGAACCAATAATGGCAATAATTCAGATGGAAACCTAATCATCTCTGGCTGCCAATTGTTTTATCCCGCTGAAACAAACCTCCACAACTCTTTTGTACATCTTACATTCTCAAATGTTTCTCAGATGTGTAGCAAAAAAGGAAAGAAACTAAAGGATGATACAAATGTTTCGCTAACAGTGAAGAGCTCTTCAGGGCAGACTCATGCATCCATGCATCCGCTTGGGAGGCTTGCAAACTCTCCCAGACCAGGCTGGAGAGGCCAAACAAGTTCCTGCACCCACTGAGAAGGCGCCTCTCCCAGAGGCAAGACACAAGTTCTGGGTGTGGCTTCCTGTGATGGCTGAATCTGGAAACCTCCTTCTGCAGGCAAGGGCAAATTTCGACTTTAGTCAACTCTGGGAACAAATCCAGGTTCATTGAGCAGACTGCCATTTAGGTGGCCTCTGAATTCCGGGTAGCATTTCTTGCAGTCATGAGAGTGTCTCTAACATGATTTAAGATTAAACAAATCTTCTACAAAATTTAACAAATTTTCTAACTGACAGCCAGTTAGGAGACTTAAATTTCAGATAAGCCTCCCAGAGTCTCCCCAGTCAGCACTGATGATCCTGTAACCTCAGCGGAGGGCCTTCCTGGGAGGATGCATACCACAAGTCAGGAAGGCAGCTGGTATTTGCAGCCTATTTGGATTGCTTAAATCAGCGGTTCTAACTAGGTACACATCAGAGTCAGCTGGGGAGCTTGATGCCAAGGCTCCACCCAGGTCAGTTAAGCTGGAATCTCTGGGAGTGGGGTGCTGGCCATTTTTTTCTCTCAAATTCTTCAAGTAATTCTAATCTGCAAGAGCTGAGAATCTCTGATTAGGATTTAAATTATTGTCTTAGAGAAAAATCGGCATGATATATAAGCTTAAAAATACAGTAGCAGAATAACGTGAAACATTTTAGAATGTAAACTATCCTTATATATTCTTTATATATTTGCATATTTTTATCTAAAAATAGAAGATTTGTAGTAAGAGACACATCAAAATTGCTTACTCAGAGGGGAAGGATGGAGAAGTGAGGGGACATTATTAGCTTTCTATTCATGTCTGTATCATAAACCCATTAAATATATCAAGTTTTTAAAATTAATTCTTATGAATGTCATTGCAAATAGCCGCCATTAAAATGGCCTTCAGTTTGTTTTTGCAAATGTTTCTCTAATATCTAACTTTTCTCCTGAGGGTTGTTGCCACTTTATTTAAAAAAGGAAAGAAAGAAAATAACACATTAGCTACCAAAATGTGACTATTAATCTATACAGTCATTGCCAAACGTAATATATGTACTTCTATGTAATTCATATAATGTACTTATCATCTGATGAGTTTTTTAAACTAATATTCAAATATATAATATAGATGTAAGGAAATTTCACCTTTTCCAACTGGAAAATTATTTCTAATTAGTATCTCAATACTAATGGCTCGTAATTAATTCCCAGTAGGAAATATGGTAGTCAAGTGCCTAGGTTTGACCCGGCTTTAAGTCTTAGCTCTGGGGCCCCCTAGGTGGCTCAGCTGGTTAAACATCTGTGTTTGGCTCAGGTCATGATCCCAGCGTCCTGGGGTTGAGTCCCTTGAGTCCCGAATCAGGTTCCCTGCTCAGTAGGAAGCCTGCTTCTCCCTCTGCCTCTGACTGCCACTCCCCTGCTTGTGCTCTCTCTCTCTTTCTCTGACAAAAAAACAAACAAACAAAAACTTAGCTCTGTGTATTTTTTAGATAAATGATCTAGGGTACCATCTCTAAGCCCCATAGGTAAAATGAATCCAATAATATCTACCATAGTGTTATTAAAATTACACCAAGTCATATAGCTGCTTTACACAGTACTTATCAGTGTGTTAAGTAAATACTGGGTGCTTAATAAGTGATAGTTTATTAATCCACTGACTTCTATTTTTCTGTCTTTTCTTAAACATACTCAAAGATTAGCATGACAGCAATGGATTAAGAATTTATCAGGAAACATTTCTTTTTTTTTTTAGGATTTTATTTATTTAGGGGCGCTTGGGTGGCTCAGTGGGTTAAAGCCTCTGCCTTCAGCTCAGGTCATGATCCCAGGGTCCTGGGATCGAGCCCCAAATCGGGCTCTCTGCTCGGCGGGGAGCCTGCTTCTTCCTCTCTCTCTGCCTACTTGTGATTTCTGTCTGTCGGATAGATAAATAAAATCTTAAAAAAAAAAGATTTTATTTATTTATTTGACAGAGAGAGATCACAAGTAGGCAGAGAGGTAGGCAGAGAGAGAGAGGGCAGCAGGCTCCCCACTGAGCAGAAAGCCTGATGTGGGGCTCAATCCCAGGACCCTGAGATCATAATCTGAGCCGAAGGCAGAGGCTTAACCCACTGAGTCACCCAGGCGCCCCAGCAGGAAACATTTCTATAAAACAGTAAGTATGATTCTTCCAATGACCATTGATACTTGAAAGAGCAACGTTCATTCTTTCAGGTCCCTGCTTTATTTATTTACTTATCTTTTTTTTTAAATTTTATTTATTTATTTGACAGACAGATCACAAGTAGGCAGAGAGGCAGGCAGAGAGAGAGAGGAGGAAGCAGGCTCCCCACTGAGCAGTGAGCCCGATGTGGGGCTCAATCCCAGGACCCTGAGATCATGACCTGAGCCAAAGGCAGAGGCTTTAACCCACTGAGCCACTCAGATGCCCCAATTTACTTGTGTTTTTAAGATTTATTTATTTATTTGAGAGAGAGCATGAGAGCACGCAACAGAGCGGTGGGGAAAGGGCAGAGAGAGAGTCTTAGGCAGACCCTGTGCTGACCACAGAGACCGATGGGGGGTTTGGTCCCATAACCATGAGAACATGACCTGAGCCGAAAGCAAGAGTCAGATGCTCAACCAACTGAGCCCCGCCGGTGCCTCCAGGTCACTTCTTTAGCATAGAACGTATTAAAATAATTTTTTTTGCTTGCCTCAAAATATTTTACATACAACAGTGTTTCTTAAAGGGACACACAAACCGACTTTTTATGATTCATAGACAACCATTTCTTTTTCTCTGTACTTATTAACAGAGTGTGACTCAAGCACAGATTAGGATGTTTCCCAGGACTGGCTTCCTGACTACTTTCTGGGCAACAAAAGGAGAGGTCAATGCCTCAAGCAGAGGGCTTATCTCTTATAGATGAACACTGATTTTAGTAATATCATCCTGAGTGGTTTTTTTTTTTTTTTCTTTTTCTTTCCTTGACATTTACTGAGTGTTAGTAAGACATTCCTGTTAGGCACCATTCTAAGTAGTTTGCATTATCTCACTTGATCCTCTTCTCAGCTACCATTGAAGCAAGCTGAAGTGTGAAGGATGAGAAGTCAGCCAAATGAAGGGGAATAAGGGTAAGACTGTTTCCGATCGAGGAAAGGTTCTAGAGGTGGGATAGCTATCACATTTGGGATCTATAGGTCATATTCATGGGACTAACATGGAGCTTCTCACAGGACACTGGAGGCTTTGATCTGATTGGGTTGGCCATCTCTATAATGGCTTGACACTTCTGGCTCCGTATTTCATGTGCGTCTTGCGTGATCATCCCAACCCTCTATCCCTTTCCCTGCCACCAGCCCACCTAGTCAATTCCCAACCCTGCAGAGTCTCTCCCAGGTGTTTCCGCCCCTTATGTTTCCAGACTGTGTTAGCAGGAGAATGTTATGATGATAAGCTACTTGAAAAACGTCAGTTAACGGAGTCCACACTCTTGGTAAGCCAACTTTCTGTTTACTGCTGGGTGATTTCTCATCATTCTCAGCCAAGCCCTCCTCTTCTGACAAACACTTGCTGAGCACCACCAAGTGCCAGGAGCAAACATTCTCAGCCTGGGCTCACCACCTTCATTCACTAGAAGTGAGTACGCAGCATGCTGAGAGGGATTCAAGTACGATGATGTGTACATCTCATTATTCCCCCCCTCCCTCCCTCTCTCTCCATTCCTACGTAAGCGGTCCTCCCTTATGGAAGGAAGTTCATTTCTCTCTGAAGTTAAGATCTCTGGCCACCTGCCCTTGCCCCTTCCACAACCTTATGTTATCAGTTATGGCCTCTTTATATCATTACTTTGTTTCTCTCCACTAGGTTCTTCCCCTCAACCTATAAATATTTAATTTAGAGGGGAATATGTATGTTCTCCACACCGAGAAGAAGGGGGAGGAGAAAGAAAGGAGGGAGGGAGGGAGGGAGAAAGAGAAGAAAGGATGTTCATGAAAAGAAAGAAGGGGAAATGATAGAGAAGGCTTTCTTCTGATCCTGCTGCTGTTTCAGATCAAACTATGGCTTTCTCGCTCTCTTTACCACATTACCGAAATTCACTGGAATGTATCTTAATCACTTGCTGACTCTTTAAGCCCCTGAAATCTCATTTCAGTCTTTCTTCTCCCCTGAACTTGTCACTGGTTCCAATTCCAATTGTCAAATTCAATGGTTTCTCTTCCATTCTCCATTGTTGCAACTGACTTTGATGACCACTCCCAGTTACTGGGAACTCCTCTCTTGGGGAATGCTGAGGTTTTTCTGGTTCTCTTCTTCTTCCTCTTTTAATTTTTTTAAATAAAAAAAGAAGATTTTTAAAACAGACTCTTTTCTGGTTCATCTTCTTTCTTCTTTAACTTAGATATATGTAATCTTCCAAGGACTGCTCATTTGTTGTCATGATTTAGTTATGGTCTCTAGCCTGAAGTCTTCTGAACTCTTCTGCCTTCTACTGAGCTAGCTTCAAGTGTCCATTTCCAATCATCTGCCAACCACCACCTCCTCCTGATAGCAACGTCATCTTGACATTTCCAATGTAACATGCCCTTCTCTATACACTTGCTCCTCCCAGTTCTCCTTCCTGTTTCCCTACCAGGCTCTGCTGTGGCCAGAGCTGGGATTCAGCCATGACTAGGTAGGTCTGGCAAGCTAGTGAGGCAGCCCACTGGGAGCTTACTGGCATGGGAGATCTAGGATGAACTTGGGATTCAGTTATTTTAAGAGGAAATACCAGGCCAATTTGATTGGCCTCGAAAAAAATCTTAATCCTCTTTGGGGTTAGATGACTCTAAGGATAGCATGTTTTTCATTTAGAATTATCTCCCCCCTCCCACAAAACCTTAATGCCACTTTTGTGAAATGCTAATACCACAGTGTTTACTATAGAGGTATATAACAGGTGTTATGAAGTATAAAAGACAGAGAATTCGTTTTTCTCATGGGCAGGAGAGTTAGCAAAAGATTAATATGGTCTTGTCACTTGAGTGGGGCTTCTGATATAGGAAGAAATGCTCTGATGGAAAAATAAAGGAAAGGCCTCTGGGCAAATAGAAAGCAACAGATAAATAAGAAGAAAAACACAAATACACTGGAGTAAGTGGCACATTTGAGAATCGGTTCCTTTCTGTGATACCAGGGCAGAGTAGGGAAGCAGAGGAAGAGTATTAGGACTCCACTGTGAAGGTTTTGAGCAAAAGAGTTGTGGTCAGTCCTGTGCCATAATAAACTAAAGACACTGGACAGGATAGACACTGTAGTGTGAGAGAGATGGAAGAAGGGCCTGAAGCAGGGATCCGGCAGTGGCATGGAAAAGAAGGGATGCGTTCAGAGTCTCTGCAAGGTCAAATCTTCCCTGTTAAGAGAAATGAGAAGGAACAGAGCTCCATCCCACAATGGCGGTTGTGTGGCTGGTAGAAATGTTATTCCTCTACAGTGATGGGGTCACTCAGAGGGCCCTGAGCTCTCCAGAAGGGCTTTGACCTGGGCAGGCTGATTAGCAGAATCCTGGGTGCTGTATTTTTGGTCTGATAGATGATAGATGACTTAAATGGTGGCAGGACCTGTCATTACTCCATTGAGTTAGGAGCTTCATGAAGCCTAGAGCAAGTTTCCATGCCAAATGTAGTGACATTCCTGCCATCTACTGGGTGAAGTGCCAAATCTCTTCTCGAAATGATTTTCTCCACCTCCCTTTCCTTATTTGGGGGATGTGTTCTGGGACCCTGGAAATGCCAATAGTATTGAAGCCTATGTATACCACGTTTTCCTTTATATATACAGACCTACAATAATGTTCAATTTATACATTAGGCATAATAAGAGGTTAACAACCATAACTAATAACAAAATAGAATTATACTGTAATACAGGTCGTGAATGTGGTCTCGCTCTCACAGTCTTCTTGTACGTACTCACTCACGCTTTTTCTTCCTGTGATGATGTGAGATGATAAAATGCCTACCGGAGGAGATGAACTGAGGTGAATGACATAGGTCAGGCTACTAATGACCTTCTGACCATATATTAGGAGGATCTTCTGCTACCAGACCACGGTTAACCACACAGGTCACTGAAACCACGGAAAGCAAAATCTCAGTTAAGGGGCCATTACTGTACCAGGAAAAGAAAATCACAATAGACAGTCGGTGTGACTGGGGAGGAGCACCCAGTAGATTTCAAAGGTGCTGGGGATGTTTCCCATTCAGCTTAAGGGGGGGATTATAGCCAAGAGTCTACAGAGAACAGAACCAATACGGTGTATATAAATATATATAGAGAGAAAGAGAGACACTTGAAGGAGATGGCTTACACAATTGAGGTGGTAGATCCTAACCTTGTAGCAGGCTGGAGACCCAGGGAAGAGTTGACATCGCAGTGTGAGTCCAAAGGCGGTCTCCTGCCAGAACTCGCCCTCTCCTGAAGGAGCTCAGGCTTTTTCTGTTGCTGTCAACTGATTGACACCTACACTACGGTGGTTAATTTTCTTTAATCAAAATCTGTCGATTTAAAGTTAATCTCATTTTTAAAATATCTTTTCAGAAACACCAAGAGTTACATTTGACTAAACATCTGGGTACGGTGGCATAGCCAAATTGGCACACAAAATTTACCATCACCAGTGGGAGCTTCCTTTTATATCATTTTTATTTTTTAAAAGATTTTATTTATATTTGACAGAGAGAGAGAGAGAGAGAGAGATGGTGAGAGAGGGAATACAAGCAGAGGAAGCCAGAGAGGAGAAGCAGGCTTTCCTCGGAGCAGGGAGCCTGATGTGGGGCTCCATCCCAGGACGCTGGGATCATGACCTGAGCCAAAGGCAGATGCTTAAGGACTGAGCCACCCAGACTCCCCTTATTGTTGTTTTTAAATGGTAAGTATACACTAAAAATTTTTGGGAAGATCAGTACCTTCCTCTGAGGCTGAGATCACAGTTGGGATTTTAAGATCCCAAGGTTAGCCAAGGCAGTTGTGAAAGCCCTGGTGAGCAAGTATTAATAAAATAGACAAAACAAACAAACAAACAAAACAAAGAAACAGCCCAAAGTAAGGCCCTTTGAAATGCAAGGGAATCAAAGCTTTAAGAAGCACAACCAGAACAGAAGGGCAAAGTATAGGCTGGCCTTTCCTGTTCTGATGCACTTGGTCCTAGCCCCGCATTATCAATCGCCCACAGATTCAGAAAGTTATTAATAAGCTCTGAATTGGAAGTTCAGGGCATTTGCTGAAATCATTAGTTGCGATCTGAAGGGAAGAATCTAGAAAATATCCTAAGGGTTGCTTTTGTCAAGCCAACAGAATTGAGAGGCAGGAGAGAAGGCTGGTTTGAGACCCCCGATGGGCTGCCTCCCTTGCTGTGCCTGAACCAGCTTCTGAGCCACATGCCGGCATTCACGATTTCTCTGAAAACTGTTATTGCTTCAATCCACCCAGGGCATAATGCTTAATGTTCAGATTAATTTGGACCATCTGTCATCTAGGAGACACATGTACTCCACCCACCGTGAGTACACAGCAAGACAAATATTTATTTCTTTATTTACTAAAGTGATGTTTCTTAAAAATTGTGTATTTATCGAAGTTCCATAAACCAAGCTTTATTTCAAATGCCCTGGAGAAATTTTTGATTAAAGGAGCCAGGTAGAGCATCCTTTTAAAATGACAGATTTTGTACGTTTGGATTTTGTTACGTTTGTTTTCTTTTCTTTTTTCTTTTTTTTTTTTTTAAGATTTTTATTTATTTATTTGTCAGAGAGAGAGAGCAGGAGCGAGCACAGGCAGACAGAGCGGCAGGAAGAGGCAGAGGGAGAAGCAGGCTCCCCGCCGAGCAAGGAGCCCGATGTGGGACTCGATCCCAGGATGCCGGGATCATGACCTGAGCCGAAGGCAGCTGCTCAACCAACTGAGCCACCCAGGCGTCCCACGTTTGTTTTCTTAAAAGAGGGCCCTGACGGTGTTCAGTATGCTGCACAGTCCTGTTAGGTTCCGAGCGCTCCCTCCTCTCCGGGCCCCTCCATAGTTTTTTATTGATTGCATAAAATTCATTTGCTATTATTGCCATATGGATTTTATGAGAATTCTTAATAATGTTTTGTGTGTGTACACTCTGTTAAGCCAGCTTTTCCAGGTGCTAAAATGGAGGGCTTATGCTATTCTTTTATATGCTCTCAATTTACATCACTTAACCTAGGCTAAAACGTCTTTGATTTTTTAAAATAATCTTTCTTTGCATAAAATAGATTAAAATAAAATAGAGTTAACAAAAGTGAATTTACAAAAGTATCAGTTTTATCTATAAATTTTAAAGACTGTCTAAGCAGCCATTATAGTTTCTATGTATCATTCTTCTTACATTCCAGCATGTGAAGTGGATAACTCTGTTTTACTACAGTAGAGAAAATCAAGACCTGATTGGTCTTACTGAATTGTGTTCTGATGGCATTGATATTATAGCCAGAATCTAGATTGGACTTGACCACTCGTGACTGTAACTTCTGGACCTCAGTTTCATATTTTGTAAGCGTAAATGGAATTAGATGCTTTCTAAGTTAGTTTGGGCTCTATCCCTATAATTGTCTGACCAAGTTCTTGTTTCCTCTTGCTCTGTTCCATAACTTAACAACAATGCCAACCAGAAGAGCAAACTTAGAGAAATCTACCCACTTTACTCTGGATCTGAAAATTCCCATAATGGTATATATAGAAATTTCTTCTTGGCCTCAAGTTTTTATTTAAAAATGTACTTATTTTGGATATATCCTGAATTTTGAATTTTTGAATTTTATTATCTCCCGTTTTGATTTGTGTGACTCCGTCCATCTAAATTGCTATGCACATTCACTTCTGCCATGGATATTCAACCCAACTCCCAAACCCTGCTTATTTCCTTACCAGAATGACTCTGATCACCCTGATAGTGAGTTCCCTTTCTTCT
Organism: Taxidea taxus jeffersonii; assembly: GCA_003697995.1. Lineage (NCBI taxonomy): Eukaryota > Metazoa > Chordata > Mammalia > Carnivora > Mustelidae > Taxidea > Taxidea taxus. Next base: position 54,554 of record ML102029.1, on the reverse strand, counting down.
GAACTCCTGGCTTGGACCTATCACGTGAACTTTGTCTTTATTATTCCTTTTTTTTTGGAATTTTAAATGATCTAGACCAGTACAAAGAACATAAAGCAAATTCACGATATCCTACTATTCAGAATTACAGTTAGAATTTTGGATCATGAGTCTCCAATTTCTTATTTCTTTAATGAAATATTATAGATCTCACTAAAGTCCCCTTGAATACTACTTCACATCTGTTTCCAGAAGCTATATGTATATGTTGTATAAGCTTCTAAGATCTATTAAAAAATACATATATATGCTGCTCTGTTACTTTTTTATTTTAACTAATGTACATGACTATTATATGGTATGCCAATATTTAGTTTCACATCTTGTTTTTTAACTGAACATTATTTGTATATGTTTATTTTAATTCCAGTATAGTTAACACAGTGTTATATTAGTTTCAAGTGTATGTTATGGTGATTCAACAGCTCCATATATTAGTGCTCATCAAGATAAGTGTACTCTTAATCCCCGGCACTTGGTTCACTGCTCCCTTCCCTCCCACCTCCCCTCTAGTAACTATCAGTTTGCTCTGTGTTAAGAGTCTGTTTCTTGGTTTGTCTTTTTTGTTTGTTTGTTTATGTGTTTTGTTACTTAAATTTCACATTTAAGTGAAATCATCTGGTATTCGTCTTTAGCTTATTTTGCTTAGCATTCTACTCTCCATATCCATCCATGTTGTGGCAAATGGGCAATATTTCATTCTTTTTTATGGCGGAATAACATTCATATATATCACATCTTCTTTATCCATTCATCTATGGGTGGACACATGGGCTGCTTCCATAGTTTAGCTATTATAGATAATGCTGCTATAAACATCAGTGTGCATGTGTCCCTTCAAATTCGTGTTTTCATATTCTTTGGGTATCGTGGGTATTTCTATTCGTAATTTTTGAGGAACCTCCATACTGTTTTCCACAGTGTCTGCACCAGCTTGCCTTCCCACCAATAGCTTGAGAAGGTTCCATTTTCTCCACATCCTTGCCAACACTTGTTGCTTCTTTGAACGTTGTATTTTTAAGATCTAGCTCCATTCTCACAGATGAAGCAAATAAGTTCATTTCTTTTTTTTTTTTAAGATTTTATTTATTTATTTTTGTCAGAGAGAGAGAGAGAGAGAGAGAGAGCGTGCGGGAGTGAGCATAGGCAGACAGAGTGGCAGGCAGAGGCAGAGGGAGAAGCAGGCTCCCTGTCGAGCAAGGAGCCCGATGTGGGACTCGATCCCAGGACACTGGGATCATGACCCGAGCAGAAGGCGGCCGCTTAACCAACTGAGCCACCCAGGCGTCCCAAGTTCATTTCTTTTAAGAGCATGCAGCACTCCATTATATGACTGTACCTTATTCCATTTATAATTCTTTTATTGGTAGACTGCTACAATATGGATGCCTCTATATTGTGGTAATAGGTTCATAAAATAAATCTCTCCTATGACATCGTAAGTCCTAGAGTTTCAAAGATATTTTTAAAATAATTCTTTCTCCAGGAAGAACAAAAAGATAGAATAAAATGAGAAAATATCTTTAACTGCCAAGGAAAAGAATGGTAAATTGGAGAAACCAGAAAATATATACCTGAAGACATAGGTCTGAGTTTGAGAATCACTGAGTTGAGCTGATTAAAGGTTAAAAACTCAAGTGCTGACACAGGAAAGTGTGGGAGCCATGAGGAAGGAGAAATTTCCAGATAGAAGGTGAAAAAGAATCATAATGTGTAGAAAAGAAAAAAAAGAAAGTACTCCTATGATTCCACGATAAAACCAAAAGAAGTCTCCCCAAATTTCAACACGCTCTAAATCACACTGCTTGTTGAAACACGTGCAGGGCAAAAGTCTCTGTGGCTTCCTCTATTGTCATAACTGGCTTGGGATAATATACGAAGAGGGTTTGGGGCCAGAAGTTACATTTGATTGGACCTCACCCAGTAGAGTAAGGAGCTAGTTAGCAGGACCTTTCCAGGCCAGCTGGGGATTACAACTGTGGGTATTTTCCTCAGGAGCTGAAGGTTAGGGTGGAATGTGGACCCGAGCGTTCCTTCAGGAAGAATGTGCTGAAGGATGTATTTTCCATCTCATTTGCCAGATATCAAGGAGGCTCTGCAGGGAAAGCTACAAAATATTCTAACCATCTCCAGAAATTCCTCAAGCCCTTTGCTAGCTTTCCTCTCCAATCCCCTCATGCTAAACTTTGCTGCTGACAGTGCTCTACTGAGGCACTTGTTTGGCAGTTCCTCTGGACCTGACCTTATATACTGCTCTCAGGGGTTCAAAATTACCTATTTATTTGACTTCGACTGAGATTGCCTTCACATTTCCCAGCTAGACTAAACTTTAGAGAGGCTGCTTCCTGACTAAACACCCGACCTCCACTTTCCTAGAACATTTCCTTTAGAAAACTTACACTTATAATTTTCCCCTTGGAGATGGAAATCTTTTTAAAATTCTCTTGCCAGTTTTACAATTTGGGAACATGTTTCTGAAGAATTTGTGATTCATGCTTCTGAAATGTAATCACCAAAAGAGCTAACAGCCCTCTCTCCATTAACCATGGAAGGACTAGAGCTAATTCTGGTAAGTGACTTCCTTTGTATCACAAACATGTCTCCTGTTACAAAGACATAAGAAAGTTTAGTTTTCTTTGTGTAAAGCCAATGAGCAGATACAGATGTCCTGTGTTCTTACACACCAGCCCTTAAAAATGCCCTCACTCTTCATTTCAGTGGAGTGGAGTTCTGATCTCTCCCCTACTTGAGAGACCTCCTTACCTATTTAACCCTGTTCAGTGCAATTTTTTGCAATTTTGTAATTTTGCATTGACACTTCCAATTTTCTATCCAAATTCAGATTCCTATTTTATAATGGTTCTTCAAGTGAGATATCAGGAGGAAAGTAATCAGGCTTCACTAATTTATGCTGTCTGAATTGCTATTACTCTTCCTTGACACTTAGGGGCTTTGTATATATTTTAAGTAGGTATTTGTCAATAATCCACAGTGTTTCTGAGCCCTTTTCAGGCAAAAAGATAAGAAATAATTTATATATTTTAGACATGGGGGCAGAGCTCTTTTTGGTCAAGGAGGTAATTTGGGACCATCCTCTAAGGCTTTAATCTCATGGTTCTCAAGTTCAGTTACATCTTAGAATCACCAGGAGAGTTGGAAAAAAGTATTGCTGGCTTGTATCCCTAGAAATTCTGACTTAAGTATTCTAGGTGTGATTTGGTCATAGGGATTTGGGAAAACTCCTCAGTTGATTCTAGTTTGTAGTCAAGGCTGTGAATCACTGACCAAGCTTCCCACAGTGTTTGTTGTTGTAGTTTTTTTTTTTTTTTATCACTTGTCTTTCTGAATTCAACAAACACTTATGGGGAATCTTCTTTATGCCAGACACTGTCAAGAATTCTAAAATGGATGTATCATGGCCTCTGCTTTTCAAGGAGCTCTTAAAACAATGGAAGACATAGAATATAAACACATAGTTGCCACACAGTGCCATAAGGACTAAAATAGTGGTTTGTTCAATGAGTTGTGGAGACACAAGTGAGGCAGCAATGAACATTCTTTGGGGATGTGTTGGAGTTCATTAGACCAATGAGATGTGCATGGAGGGAGCTGTAGGAGAAAGAAGAGAAGATTCTAGGCAGAGGAAAAAATAGGAATTGCAAAGTGATCAAAAAACCACTGTCCTATGGATGTCCTAAAGGTCTTGTCACTGTGCTGGTGTTGGGACAACATTGATCTCAATTGATCAGATCCCTTGGTTAGTAAGGGATTACATCTACACTTTCCAAATCCTCACCTTTTCTGTAATTTTTTTTTCCAAATCAGTGGATCTCAGTGCTAGTTTATATTAAGCCATGGGGGGTATTGTGTCAAACAAAATAATGTTGGTGTTTTACCCTTGACAAGACTCTGGTATTATTGGTCTAGGGGGTGAAGTCTATTACTTTTTTTTTTTTAAGATTTTATTTATTTATTTGACAGAGAGAGAGAGAGATCACAAGTAGGCAGAGAGGGAGGCAGAGGGGGGAAGCAGGCTCCCCACTGAGCAGAGAGCCCGATGCGGGGCTTGATCCCAGGACCCCAAGATCATGACCTGAGCCGAAGGCGGAGGCTTTAACCCACTGAGCCACCCAGGCGCCCCTGACTATTACTTTTTTTTTTTTTTAAAGCTCCCGTATGATTGCCTACAAACAGACACAATGAACATTGTACGGGGCCCTGGTAGTTTCTCAAACTAAATTTTGGGAATGGTCGTAAAACTGTATAAATTCAGAAAATGCCACTGAACTATATTTCAAGTGGTGAGATTTTTGGTATGTAAATGACAAAGCTTTTGCAAAAACAAAACAATACAAGTGTAGCACATTGAAAGTGAAAAATCAACCACTCAGATATTCCCTGGCATGACTCTAATGTGCTGTCTTGATTAAGAACCACTGGCTGAAATTCTAAGCGCCCACAGATGTGGAGAATTTTGTGTACAGTGATTAAAAGAAGTGGCAACTGAGAATAGAGGTCTTACAGGCATAGAATCTTCATCAGAAAGGCTAATTGAGCACTTGACATGCCATTCTAAAAGACAGCCAACTCCTGAGGGTGTAGTGTGGATTACAGTGCATTCCAGTTAAGTTCCAAAATTGCAGTTCACTCAAGTACTTCACTTTAACAGAGCAATTTCCGAGCTTTTAATATATTGTGTTCTTTATTGCTATACTGAAATCACTGTTATGTATGATCTCTGTTGCCCCTTTTAAATCAAAATGCCTATGTGTTTCGAAGATCACTTTAATGGAGAACTCAGATGGCTTAAGCTACAAGAATATTTTTTGGTTAAAGAAAATAATGGAATAAGGAGGTATTAAAAGCATTTCTTGGGGGACGCCTGGGTGGCTCAGTTGGTTAAGCGGCTGCCTTTGGCTCAGGTCATGATCCAGCATCCTGGGATCGAGTCCCACATCGGGCTCCTTGCTCGGCAGGGAGCCTGCTTCTCCCTCTGCCTCTGCCTGCCTCTCTGTCTGCCTGTGCTCGATCTCTCTTTCTCTCTCTCTCTCTAATAAATAAATAAAATCTTTTAAAAAAAAAAGCATTTCTTGGGGTGCCTGGTTGGCTCATCTGGTTAAGTGCCTGCCTTCGGCTCAGGGCATGATTCTGGAATTCCGGGGTGGAGTCCCTGTATCGGGCTCCCAACTCCATGAGGAGTCTGCCTCTCTCTCTGACTTTCTCCCCTCTCATGCTCTCTTTCTCTTTATCTCTCAAATAAATAAATAAAATCTTTTTAAAAAAGCATTTTTAAAAAGATTTTATTTATTTATTTGACAGAGAGGGAGAGAGAGCAAGCAAGCACAGGCAGACAAAGTAGTAGGCAGAGGCAGAGGGAGAAGCAGGCTCCCCACTGAGCAAGAAGCCCGATACGGAACTTGATCCCAGGATGCTGGGATCATGACCTGAGCCGAAGGCAGCCGCTTAACCAACTGAGCCACTCAGGCATCCCAAAAAGCATTTTTAATTACATATAAAACTCAAAAAGAAAAAAGACTTCCATTTATCAAGTTTATTCACCAGGATGAAACGAGACATTTATCCAAGTGACTTCTAAGACACTGTTTCTCTAGGGAGCCAAATCTGAGTTTATTCAGACAAGACTGAACGCAGAACCTACCCAGTATTTACAAATTAACTATTTATAACTTCTTTCAATTCAATGGAATCAATGCCAACATAACATTTAAATGTTTCCTGTATGGCTATAAGATGATAATTAAACTCATTATACTTGAAGACTCTTTCCTCTCAAAAATTTATGGACAAGAATAATTTTAAATAGATTGCAATGCAAATCACTAAGCACGTGTGCATTGCAACACATCCAATTATGATGAACAAATTAGTCAACTTCAGGTCATAGAATAACCTGAAAAGCAGGTTTGAACTGAGAAAATAAATGTGGAAAGCTACAGACAATTTCTTTTATTAAAGGGTGCCATAAACTCTGAGTAATGAGTTAATAGCTTTTGATTCCTAGAACATTTGTCAGAAATTCTACTTACTGAAAATTATGTAGTCAGTTCCTGGGTAGCAAAAGTAGGGAGCCTCAGAATTTAGGGACGAGAAAAGGTAATCAGCAGAAATTAACTAGTAAGATCCAACCTACAAGAATGGGGAATAGAAATTCCCAGAGTAATCTTCTGGAACAGAAGTATTTCCTAAATCTTGGTCAAGAGTCTGTGTGAAGCAATTATAAGGGTATGGTAGCTAGTAAAAAGGAGAGTCAAAGAAACAAAGTTTTTAGTTCAGGCAAGAGGAAAGGATGCTTTGTCTTTTTTTCCTTTTTTAAAGATTTTATTTATTTTTTTTGACAGAGAGACCGAGAGAGCATGAGCTGGGAGAGGCACAGAAGACAAGCAGACTCCCCACTGAGCAGGGAATTCAACACTGGGCTCAATCCCAGGATCCTGACCCAAGATCATGACCTGAGCCTAAGGCAGACACTTAACTGAGCCACCCAGGTGCCCCTGGGATTCTTTGTCTTTTCTTTACCCAAAATTGTTCCTGGAATGAAAAAGGACTATGGTCCATTACAATTTCAAGGAAACATTTTAGATCTATTCCATTTTCTTTCATTTAGTTTTATATTCACTGAGCAACTTTCTTTTTTTTTTAAAAGGTTTTATTTGTTTATTTGACAGATAGAGAGATCACAACCAGGCAGAGAGGCATGCAGAGAGAGAGGGGGAAGCAGGCTCCCCACTGAGCAGAGAGCCCGACGTGGGACTTGATCCCAGGATCCTGAGATCATGACCTGAGCCAAAGGCAGCAGCTCAACCCACTGAGCCACCCAGGTGCCCCTCACTGAGCAACTTTCTAATGCCTGATTAGTTAAAGGAACTTACGAGTCAAGAGAGAATGCCCTAAGATGAAACAGTTTTTACCCTGTGACACTCTGGTTTATCAATCAGTCTCTTGAGAGGTGTCTTAGAAAACAGAGATTTATTCTCACAGATCTAACGACTAGAAATTATAAATTCAGGTGTTAGCAGGTTGGTTCATTTTGAGTGCTGTGAGAGAAGGATCTGTTCCAAGCTTCCCTCCAAGCAGAGCCAAGCTATCTTCCTAGTCTCTTCACATAGCCTTCCCTCCATATTTATTGGTGTCCAAATTCCCCCTTTTCATAAGGGCATTAGTCATACTGCATTATGATGTACCATAATAACCTCAATTTAACTTGATTATCTCTATATAGATTCCTATTTCCAAATACAGTCACATTCTGATGTACTGGGGCTTAGGACTTCAACATACGAATTTTAAGGGGGACACAATTTACCTCATAACAAAGGAGAGATATTGGGGGACAAACAGCCATTTCTGCTATAATGCCCATCTTGTGTCTGAATGATTGGCACAATCTATCTCTCCCCTGCCCAAGTCAGTTACTTATGGGAGTTCACAGGGATGAATCAGCTCCATATTTCTCTTGAACTTTCCTTACCAAGGCACCTCACCAGACTCATTAGCACAGGTCATGTGTGTTTGTGTGTGAATGTATCTTACTTTGTTCCCAGGGCTGCATGCTACTTATACTTACTTATAATATTAATAACAGAGAAAAGGAATTGTTAACCTTTCCTATGGGCAAACTACATTCTAGATGCCATGTTAACATATTGTGTGCGTTACTTCATTTTAGCTTCACAGCAACTTTGTTATGTGGGCAGTAGTTTTATCCCTATCTTCTGTCAAAGAAACTGAAATACAGTGAATTTAAGCAATTTTTCCAAAGTCACATGGCTGTTAAGTGACAGGGATATAAATGGCCTCGGACTCTAGAGCTACTACAGCACACTTTTCCTCCAAAAGTTTTCATTAACACAGTGACTATAGTTTATGACTCTATCTCTTGGCCAGAGCCCCAAACCTCCAACTGTCTGAGAGGACAGATGCTTTATCTTGTCTTTAAAAAAAAAAAAAAGATTTTATTTATTTATTTGACAGACAGAGATCACAAGTAGGCAGAGAGGCAGAGAGAGAGAGGGGGAAGCAGGCTCTCCGCCGAGCAGAGAGCCTGACTCGGGGCTCAATCTCAGGACCCTGGGATCATGACCCAAGCTGAAGGCAGAGGCCTTAACCCACTGAGCCACCCATGTGCCCCACTTTATCTTGTCTTATAATCTGCATTTTATTTCCATATTCGCTTTCCCTTTCAAAAATATTCAACCCCCCCATAAATTCCATTGATCTCAGTTCCGTAGTTCCAGAATATCTTTCTTTTGAGATTTTAAACAAGTTCATTGTTTGTTTGTTCGTTTTTAGTGAACCATAATTAACACTCAGTGTCAGTTTCAGGTGTACAATATAATGATTCAAAAATTCTACACGTTACCCAAAATATATTTTGAGTCTTTCCATTTGTATCTGGTTCCCACTGCCACCACTCATCATCTAGGTCCCTAGATTTCTATAGCCTGTGCATGCAAATCAGGTCATATTAACTTTAATGTCTACATTAGTTAGGATTAATCTGGAATGGTCCCCAAACGGAGTCTCCCACTTTCAAACTTCTACCCAAGAGCTGGTTTCCCAAAGTCTAACTGCTTTCCAGAGTATAAACCATTTAAAAATGCAGACTAGTGCATGTCAATTTGCTGATGCCTGGGTGGCTCAGTTGGTTAAGTGTCTGCCTTCAGCTCAGGTTATGATCCTAGAGTCCTGAAATCGAGTCCCACATGGACTCCTTGCTCGGTGAGGAATCTGCTTCTCCCTCTGCCTGCTGCTCCCCCTGCTTGTGTGTACTCTCTCTTTCTCACAAATAAATAAAATCTTAAAAAATAAAATAAAATCCCTGCTTGCATCTCTGACATCATCTGCACCACACTTGCCTTGCTCACTATGTACAGTCTGGCCAAACATGGACTTTGGTTATTATCTTGAGTAAGGCAGGCTTTCTCATGCTTCAGGGTCTCTGCATTCTAATCCCAACTCTCATTCCCCAGATGTTTGCCTTCATGTCTCCAATTCCTCCTTTATGCCTTAGTATAAATGCCACTTCTTGGCAATGTATTCCTTGACCAATCTAAGTATATTTCCACCATCCCTCTCTATTACATCACCCTGTTTCATTTTCTTTAGGATGCTTCTCCATAGCTGAAATGCTCTTATTTGCTAACTTGTTTGTTTTCTGAGGCCCTGCCAAACAAAACTAGAAGGTCAGTTATTGTTCACTGACTGCAATGCTGGAGTCATTCGGATATCTAAAGCAAGGTAGATGTTTAACCAGTAATTGTTAAGGAATGAGTGAATGAATGAATCTTCCAGGGAATGATGTACAAAATGCCTTCTTGCTCCTTCCACTTCAAAACGAAAAAATTCCAATCAAATAAACTCAAGAAAAAGCAACAAATTAACTCTTCCAGAATTGCAAGTTCAGCTCTGCAAGCACATTTCAGTGAGGTTTATTTGAGATCTTTTTTACACCACTGACTTACATTGCCTCTACTGCACAATATAACTGCCAAAGTGGGTTTTGGAGGCAAATCACATTCCCAAGGCACAGAAGCTCTCCAACCCTATATCTAGGAGGGTAAAGAAGAAGGAGACATTCTGCTTTCTGGAACCCACTTAACTTTGGCTAGATAACAGGTGAGAAAAGAAGGTCACTTACAAAGGGGTGTAATAATTTTTCTTTTATGTGCCAGACTAGACTTCATTTCAAGAACTTTACATATATGAACTTATGACTCTGTAAATTCTGTGCTAATCTTATAACCAATTACAGATGAGGAATCCTAAGCATGGGGAAGTGAACACAGCTTGCCTAATATTACACATATACTAATTTGCCCAAGTGGGGTTTGAATTTAAGAAGTTTAGCTCCAGAGTCCACGTTTCTGTCACTATGAGTAAGATTTGGAACATGAAAACTAGAAAACACTTAGTAAAAATGGGACTGTAAGAGCAGAAGTATGTTTTGAAAACCTCTTCGATTACACACATAAGAGGATCTTCTTACTTATCAAAAGGCAAATATTAAGCACCCTCAACTTGTGAACTATATTAGAAGCCATGTTTTTTGGAGCTCCTGGGTGGCTCAGTTGGTTGAGTGTCTACCTTTGGCTCAGGTCATGATCCCAGGGTTCTGGGATAGAATCCCACATCACTATCTGTCTGTCTGTCCCTGTCTCTCTCTCTCTATCAAATAAATAAAATCTTAAAAAAAAGCTGTGTTTGTTAAAGGTTGAGTTTGTGTGTGTGTGTGTACTACTGTTACTTATTTATTTTTAAATTTTAATTCCAGTTAGTTAAAATACAGTGTTATATTAGTTTCAAGCATACAGTATAGTAATTCAACAATTAAAGGTTAAGTTTTGTTACAACCCAATTCCAAAGGAAAGACCAAATTCTTCCTAATATCTAGTGTTGCTTGAGAGAGAAATCAGGACCTAATTCTGTACCCTCTGATTAAATCTTGGGCCCTGTTTTATCTAGTAACCTGTTTTATGACCTTAGGAAGTCATATCACCACAGAATGCCTTTCTTTCCTCATTAGAGCCAGTGAAACACAGACTTAGCACAGTGACTTTGCAGCTCACACCTACATGACCTTGGACAAAGTTGATACCGCTTCACCAAATTTGTTTCCTCATCCTTAAAAGTTGTGGTAACACCCACAGCACAAGGTTATATGGAGGATTAATAAGATAAAATATATAAACAGTTTGGCATATAGTAGATGCCCAATAAATATCTTTACCCCATTTTTCACAATATATAAAATCTACCTTTTTCTTAGAAACAGACTCTACCTCCAGTAGTCTTATTAACAGACATAGATTAGTTAGGAAGTTTCCAGATTCCATGTTTATTAACTATTACTTGAGGAGCTCCTATGCACAAAGTGTCTTAAGATAATTATGCTTTAGTTGGGGCAGTGATTGTTGTTAAGTGACTATCTTTATTAAGAACTAGAAAGTGGTAAATATTTTAAGTGAGGGACAGTCATGAAAATTCAGAGTTGGAAGAAATTGCTTTCACCTTCAAGAGATGGGGAACAGAGTAGATAAAGGGTATTTGAGCTAAACATTGGAGGATGTCATTAAAAAATAGTATTTCTTTGCATAGCCCACACAATTACTTTCTCCTCTGTGGTATGCTTCATCAGTTTTCACCACTTTTATTATTACATTTATATTAGACTGTAATTTCTGTTTCTCCTACCTATTGTGCACTTCTGGATAGCAGAACTGTCTTATCCCACTAGATTCTCCAGCACCTGATCAAAGTAACAGCTCTAATGAGGAGAGAAATCACAGAAAAGCTGTTTGGCTTTTTCTGTTAGTTCAGTGTTAGCAGTGTGGCTGTAGAGTCTGGCTTTGTTTTAGACTGTGCCTCTTAGCTCTTGTGACTTCCAGGGCTGACATAAAATACAGAATGGCCAGTTGAATTTGACTTACAGATAAACAAGGGATAATGTTTTCATATAATTATGCCTCATGCAATATTTAGGGCACACATATAAGAAAATATTGTTTGTTGTTTATCTGAAATTTCAGATTTAACTGGGCACTCCCATCTTATTTGCTAAATCTGACAATCCTCCTGACTTCTCTGATTGTGTTTGTTATTTGGAAATGGGCAAGAGAACAGTACCTTCTTCTTAAAATAATCTATATGAAGAATATTGCACCCAGGTAAACCCTTACTTAACCTTCCAAACCAGAATACTTTAGTGGAAGACATATGCCAAAACTCAGGGACCACGGCCCTGAGCTCAAAACACGGTTACTCTTATTAGTTGGCCTTCAACAGAGTGCAGGGAAAGTTCGATAGAACTCTGAAAAAAGTTGCAAACTGCTCTGAGATCAAATTTGCCTTCAGCGTAACAACGGTGTTCAATAAAGTTACTCCAGGGAGAAAAGGGATTTTCCTCAGTTACAGGGAAAGCCGCGGCTGTGCTTCTGCGCATGCGCACAAGGGCTCCAGCGACTCCACGCCCGACCCCGCCCACCCGAGAGAGTCACGTGAGCCGAAGCTCTAAGGCGCGACCGGGACGTGTCATGTGACCGAGGTTCCTGCTCCGTACTAGGATGGAGCCGGAAGAGGGGACGCCCTTGTGGCAGCTGCAGAAGCTTCCAGCCGAGCTGGGCCCGCAGGTGAGGAGAGCGCAGGCGGTGTGGCAGGCGAGGCTCTGGGATGGCGTGGCCTGCAGGTCCGGCCCGGTCTGTTCGCGATGTCTTCGCAAGGCTCACCCGGGCAGCCCAGGGCAGGGATCCCGGAATGGGCGTGATGTCGGGTGTCCGGCCCCCTGCTTCCCCTGGAGAGCTGAGGAGGCCGAGGCTTTTAGCGCCACCTCCGCGCCCCTGCTCGGAGCTGCCCCTCGAGGGGCTTTTCGACCTGACTTGCGGCGGGCCATGCTCGATCCGGGTGGGGACGGCTGGTCAGCTCCCAAGCGCGGCCCGCGACTCTGACTCTGGGCTGGGGAGCGAAGTCACCACCATAGTATTTGAAATCTTACAACGTGGAGCCTGTCAGTTTATGTGTACACTGCACACCTTCGCGCTCCCTGTGCACCAGGCACAGTGCTAGGTGCTGGGGACACGCTGGTTACCTAGCGAAGCATACCCTGCCCCCTTGAGGGCGACGGAAAAAAAAACATTGGTAAGTGCCACCAATAACTGGGCGACTTACTTTAGGTAACGTGGTATAAGGTAGCCTTTCTCTCAAGAGGTGACATAGACACTGACATCCTGAGCCTGAGAAGGAACCTGACTGTGAGGATCTGGGAAAAACAGCCTTGTTCATTCGTCGGGCCAGCTTTGCCCTGAAGTCTGCCTTGTGCTGAGTGCCCATATGGTTGGTGTAAGGTGAAATGGTGAATGAGATTCAGCCTGTGCCCCTGTGGAGCTTGCTATCTAATAAGGAAACCAAACTGAATTAACCAGTAATGAGCTTGTGGGACAGGTAGTACCCCGGATTTGAGGGGGCAGGGAGAAGCTTTGCAGAAAAGGAACATCTAAATTTCTAGGTTGAGTTCTGAAGGATGAGTAGGAACCAGACAAGCTAGAAGGAGAGTGTTTTAGGCAGAGGAATAGCAGCTACACGTCTAGGAGAAGGAAACCAGTCTCCACCGGTTTTAGGACCTGCTGTAGTTTTTTTAGAGACTGAAATTTGGAGTGGGCAGAGCAGGGAGACTAAGACTGGACAGGTGAGTAGAAAGTCAGTGGCTCAAGTCTTTATGTATGCCGTGCTTTTGTGTTTAGCCTCAATAGCAAAGGCACCGGCAGTACTGAGTTTGAAAAATCAAATGTAGAGACAGTAGTTATGTCTAACAAGTATTGTGACTGAATGGTGAAAGGAAGAGAAAACCCAGTGGTTTCTCTAAGAGGAAAATCTGACTGGGAAGTGGGTTTTTCCGCCTCGAAAAGAAGAAAAGACCTGAAGGAAATCTGCCTGTCCCTAAAACAAAGCAATATATGCAAAATTGAGCTTCAACATTAGCTCTGGGAGCTGTGGTTCTGTTTGTCCTGAGAAGTCAGCCTACTAATTCATTCTGTTGTAATTAGTACATAAGTATGTTTACTCCTTCTCCTCTTTCCCACAGCGATTCAGGTCTCATCACACAACTTCTTGACTGGTTGGCTTGCCTTTCTGGTCTCTCTTATTCTGAACTCCTTCAGGGTAGTTACTTTATTTTATATCCTGAGTATTTGAGAGTTCTGTTTGGCTCAAGGTGGGTTCTTGATCAGTGTTTACCGAGGGAAGGAATTAATGCGTGCTAAAATCTGCTTAACCATGGGGGCAGTTACCTGGATGCCAAGCTTTGGTGGGATGGCCTTCAGTGTCAGTGATAGGCACCACTGAGTAAGTCCCAATTCTGTTCCATTCATAATGGGCAAAGGGTGGGCATGGGGGCTTTGCCTACATAATGTGGTAGAGAAGTATGTGGTAGGCGGCTTTTATAAGCCCCACATGTAGTTCTTCTTTTTTCCTCTATTCCATTTACAGTAGAAAAGTGGGGGGGGAGATAGAGGGGAGTAAACTTAATTCTTATCAGGATCAAAAAGACCCCGTCTTAACTCTCTTCTGTGTTTTTATGAGTGCAGAAACTGAAATGTCAGCAGAGAGTTGGAGTAATGTGCCCGAGGTTGTCAAACTAATAAGTGGCAAAGGTGGAACATGTATTCAGATCTGTTGACTGTGAGTCTTTGTGTTAGCCTTCTGCCCCTGTCTTCATTCTACCTACTTCTTAAATAAGGTCCATAACCTTTCTACCATGTAGGTTGATGACACCTAGACCCATTCAGCCAAAGATCTCTTCTCTGAGTGTCAGGCTTCTGAGACACACCCTGTATCTCAAATTCAGTGTGTCCTGGGATGAACTCCTCACCCCCCCCCCCCCCGCAAACTACTCTTCCTCTGGTTGTAGCTTCATTTTTGGTTTGGGGCACCACCATTCACCCAGCCACTCAACCTAAAATTCTGAGTATCATCCTTGGTTGGTTCTGCCTACTTTTCGTGTCTCTTTCACCTCTGTACTGCCTCTTCTTTGAGTGTCCTCAATTATTTAGGGACCCCTGATTTCTTCCTGGTAAACTGAGTGCAGGAGGCCTTTGGTCTCACCGTCTGTCTTTTCTTTCCTAACTTGGCAAATTTTTGCAAAAATAATGCAAATATGTGAATAGGTTGCTTTCCTGTGGAAATAATTAAAAAGCCTGGACACTGTAAACAGGGCCCTTTATGATTTAGCTTCCACTCACCTCTCCAGCCTTGTATCCTGTCTTTTTTCAAATTGAACAAGTGATTTTACACTTCCATTCTATGCATATGCTGTTGCTTGGGACTAGAAATGGCCTTCTCTTCCATTTAAAAACAGCCCTTTCTGTGTCTCCTCTCTCTGCTCCTTTGTAGCCTCTATAAGATTATAATATACCTCCAATCATTCTAAATTGCATTATGTATTTGTATGTTTGCCTTTCTCTAATGGACTAAAACTCTGATACGGTAGAACCTTACTTTTGTTTATCCTGTGTTTCTCATTTGTAAAATGACAATACCTACCTCATGGGGTTGTAAGGATGAGCACAGTGCTTGGTATTCAGTTAGGGCTCCATAAATGGTAGTTATTAATGGCTGTTCTTGCTTTATATCTCTATTAACTTGTCTAACAATTGAATCAAGTGCTCATTACATATTTGTATATATGAATACAAACATATATGAATGAATGAATGAATAAATGAATGAATAAAAACATTTGTATTCCAAAAGAAAGCACTTTTATTTTTTAGTTAGAGTTCCAGGGGCATTTGCTTTAGCCTGGGGGCAGTTTGGGATAACACGGGGTATGTGTAGAGAATTTCGACTGAATTTCAAATTAAGAATGTTCATTGACTTATGGTATTTAAAAAATCTCATGTAAGGCATTAGCCATCATTTGGAAGTGGGTTACTAGTTTCTCATTTCTATTCTGATATGTGTGGTGTTATAGAGAAAGAGTTATTGCTTAAAATGGAGTAGAATGTGGTTCAGGGGAAAAGAGTTATAAGACTTGTTGCTTAAATTTATTTCCAAATTATTTGGGTTCAGATACTCTTTTACAAGACACAGATATCCCCTGGGAAAGACAACCGTATCAATCATTTATCTAGAATAGTGCTGGCATAGTAGGCTAACATAGTAGTTAATGTATGTTAAAGACATGGAACATGATGTAGTGGTGGTAATAGTGATAATAATAATAATAAGAAATATGACAATAGCTGGCAATGTTTAAGTGTTTTATACATGCCAGGAATGTGCTGACTGATTTGCATGTACTCATTTAATCCTTATAACGTTATGGGGTAGTTGATATTCTCATTTTATACATGAGGAAACAGGCACAGAACATGTAAATAACTTGATCAAACTAGTTAGTGGTGGAACTAGTATTCAAACTAGACAGTTTTATTCCAAAATTCAGTGTTCAGTTATATATGTGTTAGGATTTCCATTGCTGATGCTATGGTAGTGTAGAGATAAAGGAATGTAAAAAAGAAAAAGAAAGGTACTGACCACTTGGAATAGACCAAAAGAAGTGAGTATGAATGCTGTAAAAATGGAGGTAAAGGGAAATGACGTTTATTGATCTATGCTAAAAAAACTTCAGACTGAAAGTCATACTTTTTAAAGATTTTGGTATAAATACAATGTCTAAGTAATACCAAGCTGAAACTTTTATATTCGGCATCTTCTTTCATGAATATTGGGGAAATAACAGTGTGTCTATGAAATTATTTTAGCTTCTGAAGGTGGACAAAATTATAGAAAGTCTGGGATTTTTATTGGAGCCTTAATTTTTAATTAAGATAATGTTAAAAATAGTTATATTTCAACCTCAGGCTGCTTTGCAGATAACATGAGGTTGTCCCAACTATATTTGTTTCCTACAAGGAAGAGAAATCTTTTTTATAAATTTACTAGTAATTCATGTATTTCCTTTTCTCTCTAGCTTCTTCACAAAATAATTGATGGCATTTGTGGCCGAGCTTATCCTCTCCATCAAGATTATCACAGTTTTTGGGATTCAACAGAATGGAAGAATGTTCTAGAAGATATTACCAAATTTTTCAAAGCTGTAGTTGGTAAAAATTTATCTGATGAAGAGGTAACTTCACTCCAATTTTCTATACCTTATAATAAATAATAGTTTTCAGGTTTTTCTTAAGTTGGTCTTTAAGGCACTATATTATACAAGACTCATCACCAGTAAGTATGTATTTATACTTTTTTTTTTAAAAGATTTTATTCATTTATTTGAGTGAGAGAGAGAACATGAGAGATCAGGAGTGGGGTGGGGGTGGAGGAGGAAAAGGATAGAGGGAGAGGGAGAAGCAGACTGCTGGTTGAGCAGAGTGCTTGATTTGGCTGAATCCCAGGACCATGGGATCATGATCAGAGCTGACGGCAGATACTTAAATTGACTGAGATCCCCAGGTGCTCTCAGTAATTATATATTATATTACAACAAGAAACCTTATAATCGTGAGTAGGCAACTCTGATTGTGGAAGTACTTATTGTTTATAGTTTTGGTTGTTTGTGTTTTTAAAATTGTGACAACATTTAAATCATGTAGGAAAAAACTAAAAGTTACATAACTGACACCTACACTCCCATTATCACAATTAAACAGTTGTTAACATCTTTATGCCTTACAGGTTTGTGTGTTTGTTTTAGAAATAAGGCATTACAGATAAACCTAAATACCACCTGGGCATGCCACCTTTCCCCAAGAGATCACCACTTGGGAAGTTGGTGTACATGTTCTGTACTCTATATTGTATGAATATTTGCATTGTAAGCAATATATACAATTATTTGAGCTGTTTAAACATGTATTATAATTGATAACATGTATCCCTTTGTAATTTCTTTATGGAATGTTGTGTTTTAGACTTATCAGTGTTGGTAAATGTAGATCTGGTTTATGAGTTTTAACTCTTATAGTATTTGATGATAGGAATTAGCAGGACTTATTTTTCTGGCCCCCTCCTGATAAACTATTAGATCATTGCCTCTTTAATGTATAGTACTTCTACAGATATTTTGTACATGTCTTATCCACACATCAGCCAACTTTTCTTGGATAGACATCTTGACATGAAATTATAGATCATAGAGTATCCTTCCATTGACTTGCTTTTGTACCTTGGTCAAAAATTATTTTGGCATGTTTGTATAAGTTGCCTACTTTTAAAAAAATGTAGTTATGTATGTTCATTTTGATTTGGATGATGTTCTGGGTGGGAGTTCTTTGTTAGATATATTTAAGTATCTTCTCCCATTATGTGGCTGGCCTTTTCACTCTTAATGTTGTCTTTCTGTGAAGAGAAGTTCTGAATTTTAATCAAGTCCAGCTTTGTCAGTATTTATTTTGGTGCTTAGTGCTATTAAGAAGTATTTGTGCCAAAGTCATGAAGGTGTGTGTGTTAGTTTTCTTGTAGAAGCTCTCACATTTATGTTACTGATGCATTTTTAAATTAATAGTTGTGTGTGGAGTAAGGGTCAAGTTTACATTTTTTCACATCAGTAGCCAATTGACACAGTACCATTTTTTGAAATGACTGTCCTGCTCCCATAGAGTTTCTGAGAACCTTTGTGGTAAATCAGGTCACTGTACGTGTACACACACACACACACACACACACACTCACATACAGGCACCCCTGTATCTAGACTCTTTATTCTGCCCCATTTGTTTATTTGTATATATTTCTCAGTACTACACTGTCTTAATTGCTGTAGAATTAAAGCTGTGTTACATAAAATCTTGTATCTGGTAGTAGAAGACCTTCAACTTCATGCTTCTCCAAGATTGCTTTGGCTCTTCTGGCTCCTCTGTATTTTCATGTACATTTTAAAATCAGCTTGTCAATTTCAACCAAAAAACCTACTGGGCCGCCATACCAAAATATTATAGACTTGGTGGCTTAAACAACAAGAATTTATTTCTCACAATACTAGAGGCTGGTGAGTCCAAGATAAAGGTGCTGGCTGATTTGATTCCCTGTTGAGAGCCCTTTTCCTGGCTGCAGACTGCCTGCTTGTTTTGTTTCTCACATTGGTGATGGGGGAGGGACAGAAGCATGTTCTCCTGTCTCTTTTTATAGGGGTACTAATCCTATCATCAGTATCCCCCACCCTTATGACCTATTAAACTAAATATTTCTCAGAGGCCCCATCTTTAAATATCATCACAGTGAAGGTTAGGATTGCAATGTAGAAATTTTGGAGTGACATAATTAAATTCATAGCCTGGGATTGCACTGAATCTCTAGATCATTTTGGGAAGAATTTACAGCTTAATATTAATACTCCCGATCCATGAACATGGTATAACATTCCATCTATTTGGATTACTTCAATTCTCTAACATTTTGTAGCTTTTAGTATAGAGGTCTTACAAATATTTTGTTAGATTTATTTCTAAGTAATTGATATTTTTGATGTTTTAAAATTTTGTTCTCCAGTTGTTTATTGCTAGTATGTAGAAATACCATCAATTTTTATATCTTTACCCCATGCTTAATAGTTTTTAAAAATTTTATTATTTAATGGCTTATAAAACTTAAAAAAAATTTTTTTTGGTATACCATTAAAAAGTGGTAAAAATTTTCAAAATTTTTTGGTTTAAATTTTCTTGGTATAAGAAAATACAGTTATTTTCTTTTTACATTTTAATATCTTTTTTCCCTTACCTTATTGCACTGGCTAACACCTTTAAAACAGTGTTGAAAAACAAAAAAAGCAGTTTTATTCCTGACTTTAGGGAGAATGTATTCACTATTTTATCATTTATTATGTTAGTTGTATGATTTTCTAGATATCAACTATCAGATTAAAGTTTCCTGCAGTTCCTACTTTGCTGAAATTGTTACCATTGATAGGTATTGAATTTTAATTAAATGTTTTTTCTCTAAATTTGTTATTTTTTTTCTCTTTTATTTTGTTGATGTGGTGTCTTTCATTGGATTTTTAAATGCTAAACTAACCTTGCATTGTTGCATTGCCAAAATAAATGCCACTTGGTCATGATGTATTATCTTTTTTTTTTTTTTTAAAGATTTTATTTATTTCTTTGTTAGAGAGAGAGAGCCAGCGAGCACAGGCAGACAGAGTGATAGGCAGAGGCAGAGGGAGAAGCAGGCTCCCTGCCGAGCAAGGAGCCCAATGTGGGACTCCATCCCAGGATGCTGGGATCATGACCTGAGCCGAAGGCAGCTGCTTAACCAACTGAGCCACCCAGGCGTCCCGATGTATTATCTTTTTATGTATCTCTAAATTTGATTTGCCAGTATTTTATTTAGGATTTTTGTATCTGTTTTTTTGCGATATTGGCCCATAGTTTTTCTTTTCTGTAATGTCCTTGTCAGGATGTCAAGTTTTATTCTGGCCTAATAAAATGAATTAGGAAGTATTTTTTTTCTTATTCTCTGGAAGAGTTTATGTAAGATTGATTTTATTTCTTTCATAGTACTGTGTTACTGTGTTGCATAATTTTCAAATATTTGAAATTTTTTGATCAGTTATGATTTAATTGCACTGTGGTAAAAAATCTAAATATTTTGATTGCAGTCCTTTGTAATCTGTTGATTGCTACATGGCTCATCGTATGGTTCATTTTAGTGAATGTTCCCATATACTTTTGAAAATAATATGTATAATGTAGTTGTTGAACACAATGTTCTATATGTCAGTTAGGTTTAAGAAAGATAGTGTTTTTAAGTTTTTTATCTTCACTGATTTTTTTTGTCTTTTTCTGTCAGTTACTGGGAGATGTGTTAACATCCTAATTATGAAGGTAGATTTATCCATTTCTCCTTTTAGTTCTACCAAGTTATGTTGCTTTATATATTTTGAAGCTTTGTTATTAGGTGCACACAAATTTATGATTGTTCTTTCTTTTGAATGGCCCTTGGGCCATTCTTCATTTCTCATAACACTTTTTGCCTTAAACCCTACATTGTCTGATATTAAAATATGTATACCAGCTTTAGTGGTCTTTGCTTCTATGCTACTTCATCAGTCCTTTTCATTTCTGTTTTGCAAAAGTTTGTTAAAATCTCGTTTGTTAGTTATGCATTCTCATCTTGTTCTTTTCACAGAGATAGAAATATATATATTTATACGTATATATATACTTAAACTGTCATTTTAAAGATTTTATGAAAGGGGAGAGGAGCTGTGTGTTTACATTTTAAACAAAAAGACACTTTCACTTATTTTCTGTTCCTTTTTATTTTCATAGATATTTCAGCAGTTGAATCAGTTGAATTCATTTCATCAACAAGCTGTCATGAAATGCTTAAAAAGTAGGAAAGACGAAATCAAGCAGGCTCTGTTAGAAGAAATAGTTGATATTTCTTCTGCACAGCTACAGGATTTTGATTGGCAGTTAAAGGTGAGAATTTGTTTATGGGCCTGATGTTTTTTACCTTATTTTTTGAACAGGAATGTTTATTCTTTTTCGTAATATACATCTAAAATTTCTGTTATTTGAAGAATACATTGTCAAAAAATTGCATTTTTACATTAATACAGTATAAACATCCATATAATATGTAAAAACATTACATCGGTAATAAATTTAATTCACTAGAGCTGTGAATCATTAAATGTCTTGAGTAGTGGAGTAGTATGTATTCAACATCTATTTTTGGCTAGAACTTTTTAGACTTTATAGTCTTCTTGAGATTGGTAAATGCTATTCTGCCTCCAGGGGGAAAATATATAATGTGCTATTAAAAGAGCACTTGAAAAACATTTTTAAAAGAGACTCATGGTCAGTAGGATTCATAAAGAACAATTTCAGACCAGCTTTCTATGCTATATAGGGTACCTAGATCTAGATGAGGAGGTAGTGTTGAAACACATTGTCTTTCTTCATTTCAGCATGATAAGTGCCTCATATTGTCTTTGAGGATATAGTGGAGAAAAATGTGGACAAATCACATAGTTAAATGGGTCATAGCTGGATGAATAACCAAAACCAAGTTAATTTGTGTTAGCCAGGAGGGAGATCTCTGTGATTCTGGTTTTGGCCCAAACTTCTTCAACAAATATTCTTTCATGAATATTATGCTTATCAAATCTGAGATATGTTAAATATTAATATAATACAATCAAAGTTTAAAATTATTTTACAGCAAATTACAGTGATGGATCAAATGAAGCAAAATAAACTGAGCAGAGATAACCTAGGTAGAGGATTTTTATTTAAGTAAAACCAATTTAACATAAAAGATATGAGAGATATGCCAAAAGTAATTTGTCTGAAAAATATTTAGTTGTTTTGATTTGCCAAATGTGGCCTGAGTCAGCAGTATAATGATTCAGTCTTCTGTTGGTAGAAATGTAGTGTTTGAAGCAATGGGTAGTTCTAATTCTGTTTTCATTCATTAAATCTTTTTAGTTAATTTAATTTAGTAATACTTTTATTTTTGGCTGCCAAAGTAAGAGATACTTGAACAAATTGGAGCCAGACCAAAAAAGAATGACCAGGAACTTAAAATCGTGGTATATGAAGGTTTTTTGAAACACTTGAGACCCTGTATCCAGAAAAGAGAAACTTTAGTGGAAAAATTACAGTTATCTTTGAAGGACTAAAAGTTACTTATATAGATGAGGAATTAATATATGCTCTGTGGCTTCACAGGCTAGGACAAAGGCTAAGGTCTAAGGCACATGGTTTCTGATAAGATGAGTTCACGTTCAACTTAGGGAGAACTGTTTCACAGCTGTCAGTATCTGAAGACTTTTTAACCACTTCTTGAGGTAGCATGTTCATCATTGGTTGTATTCAAGCATAGACTGAGAAAGCACTTACTGGACACACTGACAAGGAGGATTATCTATAAGGTAGACCATCTCTGGTACTTCCAAACCTCAGATATTATGAGGTTTTAGATATTTAGATATTCAGATATTATCCTGGTTTTTGAAGAGAGAACGAAGTAGGTATGTGAGGATTCGATTCTGTAGTGTGTGCACTCCAAGGACGTTTGTTAGGGAAGTGTAATTCCTTATCTGTCATTGTACAAGTAATGAAGGTACAAATAAATTTTTTCAAGTGGTAGCACTTTGAAGATTCAGGTATTGTGGTTTTTTACCTCAGATTCCAGGAAAATTGATTTTCCCTTTGCCATATGCCAATGAAGCTATAGTGTTTGCTTCAAAATTTATTAGTATCATATATATTTGGTTCTTTCGTTTCCTCTAGGATTCTCTTTAGACAGAAAATAGGAAGTGGAGTAAATGTTGAGTGTTTTTGCTGAGTGGCTCTAAAAGTGGTATCTTGATAACATATTTATCAATAGTTTAGTAGAGAATTGGCTAATTTTAAATTCAGTATCTTCATTGCACAAGGTTTACCAGCGTTTTTAGTTTTATCTTTGTTCATGGACTTTCATCCTCTTGGTATCTTCACACTTCTTTAAGTGGTAAGAATTCTCGGGTTTCTGATGCATTGGGTCCATTCAGTACTTCCCTTCCCACCCATAACTCTGCTTTGGATTTCTGCTTCTACTACAAACTTTGCCCTGGTTGTCCTTTCCCTAGTTGTCTTCCTCTCTAATCATCCTCCTTTCTCTGTCCGTTCTTCATATTCGTGTTGGTGTGGCATGGGTTTCTTTATTTCTTCCACCTTTTCCTGTACTTGACAGCAAATAGAAGTATTCTTTTCTTAAAATGTATTGTTAATAAGCTCTGATGCATATTTAATGTAGTCTTTTTTACTACTTATTAATTACTGTTTTCTTCATTTTAAACAGCTCGCACTGTCTAGTGACAAGATTGCTACTTTACAAATGCCGCTTTTAAACCTTCATCTAGACATAAAAGAAAATGGTGAAGTCAAACCATATTCTGTTGAAATGAGTAAAGAAGAGCTGGAGAATCTAATAAATTCCTTGGAAGCAGCTAATAAGGTATTTGTTTGAATTTTGTTGTGTGTTTAAAATGTTTAAGGTTTGATTGATACTCTTCAAGCAATAGAAGAAAAGCTCCTAATTGACTTTTCATATTTCTTTTATTCCTGATATGTTAAGCACAGAAAATACCTTGTTGATATGTTTTGCATCTCTAGTTTTAGATATTATGATTTATAATTGTAACTACTTAGTTTTGAGCATAATTTATCAAGTAGTGATTTTTAATAGAATAATAGTGGTGTTTTAACAGCTTTTTTTTTTTTTTTTTTTGCCTTGGTGCTTATTAATGATTAAAATAAAATTTTTACCTTGGGGCTGTGAAATTAGCTGATTCTGAAGTGTTTTTATGATTATTATGAGTACTTATGATTTTAAATTCTTTTTTTTCTTTTAAAATTTTATTTACTTATTTGACAGGCAGAGATCACAAGTAGGCAGAGAGGCAGGCAGAGAGAGAGAGAGGTGGAAGCAGGCTCCCTGCTGAGCAGAGAGCCCGATACGGGGCTTGATCTCAGGACCCTGGGATCATGACCTGAGCCGAGGGCAGAGGGTCTAACCCACTGAGCCACCCAGATTCCCCTAGTTATGATTTTAAAGAAAATAGTATCTTATTTAAATGCACAAGTAAGGGACACCTGGGTGGCTCAGGTCCTGATCCCAGGTTCCTGGGATTGAGCCCTGCATCAGGCTTCCTCCTCAGTGGAAAGCCTGCTTCTCCCTCTGCCACTCCCCCTGCTTGTGCTCTCTTTCTGTCAAATAAATAAATAAAATATTTTTTAAAAGTTTTAACTGCACAAATAGAATTGCTTTTATAATCTTCTAAGTAGGGAAGACAAAATATGGCTTGTAGTTGGGACAAAATCAAGTAAAACTAATGAGTGACTAAAGATTTTACATATACAAAGATTGACTAAATAACAGGAACCATTCTCAGTGTTTATTTAATGAGAAAAATAATATTTAAACAGTAGAAACTGCTGCTGTCAGAAAAAAATAAAAATAACTGTCTCTGTATATGTGTGTTCCTTTCATGATTGCTCAGCGTTGGGCACCTGAGAGTGACTTAGTTGGTTAAGTGTCTGCCTTCAGCTCAGGTCATGATCCTGGAGTCCTGGGATCGAGCTCCACATCAGGGCCCCTGCTCAGCAGGGAGTCGGCTTCTTCCAGTCCCTCTGCCCTTCACCCTGCTCATGCTCTCACACTCTGTCCCCAAAATAAATACATAAATAAATAAATCTTTAAAAAAAAAAGTAGAACCAGGGTACCCAGGTAGCTCAGTCAGTTAAACATCTGACACTTGATCTCAGCTCAGGTCTTGATCTCAGGGTTGTGAGTTCAAGTCTTGCATTTAAAAAAAAAAAATGTATGGCCAAGAAGGTTGGTCAGGGGCCAGAGAAGTTGGTTAGAATATTGACATTGATCACTGGAGAGCAGATCACTAGAGAAGATGCTGAGCAATCTTTTTTTTTTTTTTAAGATTTTATTTATTTATTGACAGAGAGAGAGAGTGCACAACAGCAGAAGTGGGAGAGGGAGAAGCAGACTCCCCTATGAGGGGAGCCCAATCCAGGACTCGATCCCAGGACTCTGGGGTCATGACCTGAGCTAAAGGCAGACACTTAACAGATTGAGCCACCTGGGTGCCCAGTGCTGAGCAATCATGAAAGAAACACATATATGCAGAGAGTTGTTTTTCTTTCTTTCTGACAGCAGCAGTTTCATTTAGTCAACACTTTGTATATGTAAAATCTTTAGTCACTCATTGGTTTTACCTGATTTTGTCATAACTACAAGCCATATTTTGTCTCCTGTACTTAGAGGTCCCAGGACCTTGATGTCACGACCTGAACCGAAGGCAGAGGTTCAACTGACTGAGCCACTCAGGTGCCCCCCCGGCTCTACCTTTGTGAAACCCTGGTATATTCAGCTTCCGTCTGTACTCTGCAGTTACTCAGTCATTTTAGTGCCATGGTGACTAGTCCACATGCCTCATAGCCACAACAGGCAGCCTGGCTTGCTTCTGAATGGGGCTAAATGTCTGAGAGTGTGTGTGGTAGAGCCTCATACAAATGTTAATTGAGTCTGAGCCATGGATCCTGGCAGGCCTGCAGCATCATCGGTTACTATGCATTGTACTTGCTTGTTATCAGTTCTCTAGTCCTCAGAGATTTCAGAGCATTTCATTAAGCAGATGTGGGCATCTTTCCGGAATAACCTGACCCCCCTCCCCGACTTTGTGTTTTAAGGTGGTCCTGCAGTTGAAATAACTGGAAATGGTGGATACCAACACTACCAGATTCTACTGCTACCCCAGATGCGGCCGAGTGAATACCGTGTGTTCAGAACACCTGCGCTATACTGACTGTTTTTCTGTGCTGAGAAAGCAGCAGTGTTGGGATTACAGAGATAAAAATGTATCCGCTTCCCTAAAGAACAGGAAATGACATGGTTGACAGGAAATGCATAAAAAATGAGAGGTGAAAAAGCTGTGATAGCAGTTTATATTTTCATAATGGCTGTTTTGCCTCGTTTATTAAATATTTGAGAAATCTTTATAGATATACAGTTTTATTGAAAGCTAAAAATAGACTCTAAAGTAATGTAAACCTACAAAGCACAAATCTATTGAATGTTGCTTAAAGGAATATATGAATAGCAAGGATATGTATTATGGATATATATGATTAATTTGTAATATTTTAAAAATAACTTTTAAAGAATGTATAAGCTGCATATATAACTCAGGAGATTCCATATCTTTCTTCTGTTTCAAAGGAAAGATTATAAAATGTAAAATTTCTTAGAGAAAGAAGCTCCTCTTCAGACATGAACAAGAAAAAAAATAATTAAATTTGTGTCAACAGTGAGTTTATGAATTCTAGAGATTAAAATCTTTTACCCGAGTGGGAAAAAATGAAAGTAACATTGTTACTCCAGCATTTCTGTGTCTGATCGGGAGGGTGTGCTTTGATAAAAAGAATAGATATCGTTGTATAGTGTATATATAGCTATCCAGATGTCAGCCAAGATTAAATATAGGTCCATTTTTGTGACAGACTTTTAATACTGAAGTTAATAGTTTTGGGTGTTAACTTCACTGGAAAACAAACCATTTTTAATTGCAGGTAACTTTAAAAACAGGCATTCTGAACAAATAAAAAATGTCATTATGCTTTCACATATCGCTTTATTTCAAAAGACTTTCTGCATAATGCCGTGACCCATAATTCATTGGTGTCAGCTGCTTGCAAGCTTCATCGCTCTTAAGAGCGTCAGACTGCTTGAGATGTTTAGAACAATTTTTACGATTTCTCATCATAGAGATGAAGATAGGCTTGAGGGGTTAAAAAAAAAAAAATATCTGCGTGTTTCCAAGGCCATGCTACTCGAAAGGTGTCTGTAGACTAATGCCGGTCTGCGGTCCGTGGACGGTCTCTTACAGGTTTGGGATTAGATGAGGAGCATATGCCAGCATTCATCAGTATATTGCTTTGCTCACTGAGAGATGGTGATTATGGAAAAAAATATCAGTTGAACTAAATAGTGTGCTTAGGGAGGTCGTTGACTTAACCCCTGTGCAGGTTCCTTTTGTCATGGACTGGTAGCAGCTTGTAGCCTAGCACTTTAAATAATACAGATGATCGCCAATGTACAGTGGCTTGGCTTAGGATTTTTTTTTTACTTTACTGTGGTGCTAAAGCCACCTGCATTCAGCAGAAACCGTACTTTGAATTTTGATTTTTTTTTACACATTCTGAGTTTCGATCTTTTCCTAGGCTAGCAATGTGCAGTACGTGATCTTCCTGGGCTAGCAATATGCACTACAACACCCTTTTCTGATATTGGGCAGCGGCAGCCCACCGCTCCCAGGTGGTCTCAAGGAAACAGCTGATACATTGACAGCCATCCTTTACCAGGCCAACCATTCTGGTTTTCACTTTCAGTACAGTATTCAGTAAATTACATGAGGTATTCAACACTTTATTAAAAAATAAGCTTTGTGTTAGATGAGTTTGCCCAGCTGTAAGCTAGTATAAGTGTTCTGAGCATTTAAGGTAGGGTAGGTTAAGCTATGATCTTCAGTCGGTGGGGCATATTAAGTGCATTTTTTACTTACAGTGTTTTCAGTATATGATGGGTTTTTGGGATGTAAACGCATCATGTCGAAGATGTATACTGGTTTAAGGTCCTTCTGAATTTCAACCCTCCATTTTCCTCCTTTGAGAAGCAGAAAATCTTGCTCTACATATTCTTCTTGTCACCACCTTATTTATCACTATTAGAATATTTAACCACGTATTGAAATATCACCGATATACTGTAAACCTCACATATTTAAAGTGTATAATCGGGTAATCTGGAAGGTTTTGACAGCCAAGAAAGCATCACCTCTGCCAGGATTGTGTAGGTGGCAATCACTCCCAAAAGTTTCCTCCTATTCTTTTGTAATCCCTGCTCCTGTGCCCTTTCCACCTCCGCCCCCCGCCACCCCTGATCTGCTTCCTGTCACTTGTAGAGTTGTTCACACCTTTCAAGAGTTTAGTATTAGTGGAATCATATATTATGTACCATTTCTTTTCTTTTGACCCAGCTGCTTTCAGTGTCGAGTTCATCTGTGTTGTTGCATATTAGCAATAGTTCATTCCTTTCCCTTGTCGAGAAGTATTCAGTTGTAGAGTTTTACCATAATTTGTTTATCCACCTGTTAAAGGATATTTTGGTTGTTGACAATTTTTATGGCTGTTACATAACACAGATTGCTGTGAACATTCTTGTGTGAACGTTTGTCTGGACGTGTGCTTCCTTTTGAGTGAATACTTTGAGGAGTGAAATGTTTCCAAAGTGATTTTACCATTTTACATTCCATACCACAGTCTGCGAGTTCCCCCTCCACCTGCTTGCTAACACGTGGTTTGGTCAGCCTTCTTCATTGCAGCTATTGGAGTAAGTGTGTAGTGGTATCTCCTTGTGGTTTTGATTATATTTATTTCTGTAATGACCAATGGTGTTCATTGTCTTCTCATGTGCGATTTGCCATCTGTAGCTCTTCTTCGGTGAAGTGTCTGTTCGGATCTAAGTTTCTAAATTGGGTTGTTTTCTTACTGTTGAGTTTTGGGAGTTCTTCATAGCCCGGATAAAAGTCTTTATCATATATTTGCCTTGCAGGTGTTTTCTCCTAAGCTGCGGCTTTTTCTTAGAGAAATGGATTTTTTTTAAGGATAATTTTAGATTTACATAAAAATTGAACAGGTAATACAGAAAGATCCTATATAGCCCACATCCAGTTTCTCCTAACATTAACATGAAAGTATGGTACATTTGTTAGAATTAACGAATGTCAGTATATTGCTAAATTCCATAGTTTAGTCAGATTTCCTAAATTTTTACCTAAGTCCTTTTTTCTGTTCTAAGATTTCATATTATTTAGTTGTCATGTGTCCTTAAGCTTCTCTTGCTGTGGTAATTTCTCATACTTTCTTTTTTTTGATGACCTTTGCAGTTTTGGGGAGTATGAGTGACGTATTTTATAGGATGGCCCTGTATCGTACATGTTTTTCTCATGCTGGGATTCTGGGTTTGGGGGAGGAGGATCACAGTGGTGAAGTGCCATTTGCATCACATCATATTGAGGGTACATACGG
Organism: Taxidea taxus jeffersonii; assembly: GCA_003697995.1. Taxonomy (NCBI): domain Eukaryota; kingdom Metazoa; phylum Chordata; class Mammalia; order Carnivora; family Mustelidae; genus Taxidea; species Taxidea taxus. The sequence goes on along the minus strand of ML102029.1, from coordinate 25,413 downwards.
TTAGCAGGATTTATGATCTGACTTTGATCTTGCTCACCTGGCTGAAATAGTTTGTCCGGTTTCTCACTGTGAAGTTACTCTTTATTTCTCCTTTTTCTGTCTTGTACTCTTTGGAAGGAAGTCACTGGGTGTGGCCCATATTTAAGAAATGGGAAGTTGTGCTCCCCCTTCCTGAGGTCAGAGTACTTATATAAACCTTTTGCAAATCTGCACAGATTTGTCTCTTCTGTTTGTTAATTTATTTAATCATTTATTTATGTAATATGGACTCATGGATATTTATTTTAGCCTTTTGGTTATAAGCCAATACTACTTATTTAAGTTGCTCCAGGTTTGGCCATCAGGAGCATTTTCAGTTGGTTCCATTGTCCCATTGATATAGCTCTATCGCTGAAGGTAGGTATTTATCTATTTTTTATATTTCCTTGACTTTTTGGCAATATGAGATGCTACGGGCTCATTTTGTCTGTTTCCTGCCTGGTTGTAGAATCAGCCATTTCTCCAAGAAGCCCTGGTTCATTTTATTGACAGAACAAAGAAATATATGTATGTAAACAAAGCTGTGTATATATACATATCTATAAATATTTCCTTATGTAATTAACTGTATCTGTATTAAGTTACACATGAGTTCATCTTGATGTCTTCAACTCTAATCCATTACTACATGGATCATTCTTTTTTTTTTTTAAGATTTTATTTATTTATTTGACAGAGATCGCAAGTAGGCAGAGAGGCAGGCAGAGAGAGAAAGAGGGAAGCAGGCTTCCTGCTGAGCAGAGAGCCCAATGTGGGGCTCGATCCCAGGACCCTGGGATCATGACCTGAGCCAAAGGCAGAGGCTTTAACCCACTGAGCCACCCAGGCGCCCCCACGTGGATCATTCTAACCTGCTATCCTTATCCATAAATTTATAGTTCAGCCATAAGAAACCTGACTGCCACCGTGCACTGTCACACACATTTATGGCCGTATCTGATTTGTTAATCCATGGGAAATAGTTTTATCTTCTTGGAAGGAATTACGTGCAGTTCTTTTGCCTTTACTCTTACAGACTTCACTCATTTCCAGATTTACTTAGCTCAGTACCGACCCCCCTTCAGTGAGGTGGTTTTATACATTTGTAGTGAGGTTAGATTTTTTATTTTATTTAAAGATTTTATTTATTTATTTGACAGACAGAGATCACAAGTAGGCAGAGAGAGAGGACGAAGCAGGCCCCCTGCGGAGCAGAGGTCCCCATGCAGGGCTCGATCCCAGGACCCTGAGATCATGATCTGAGCCAAAGGCAGAGGCTTTAACCCACTGAGCCACCCAGCGCCCCAAGGTTAGATTTTTTAAACATAGTCTATATTCCTCCTGGGATTGCCTGACTTCCTAAGTGATTTTTAAATTCGCATACATTAGTTTCACTCTGTGTTGAATAGTTCCTTGTTTTGGCAAATGCCTAATGTCATGAATCCACTTTGCAGAATAGTTCAACACCCTAAAAGTCCCTCATGCTTTACCTGTTCATCCCTCTACCTTCCTCTGAACCCCACAGTCAGTGAGTTTTCTCAATGTCTTTATAGTTTTGCCTTTTCCAGAATGGCATATAATTAGGATCCTACAGAATGCAATCTTTTCAGACTGGCTTCTTTCACTTAGCAATATGCATTTAAGGTTCTTCCATGTCTTCTCGTAGCTTGATAACTCATTTCTCTTTTATCCTTGCATAATATTTCATTGAATAGGTGTGCCAGTTTATTTATCCATTCATCTATTGAAGGAAATTGGTAATGCCCAGGAATATGATTGCTGGATCATATTGTGTGACAAGTTTAACTTTGTAAGAAACTACTAAACTTTGTCAAAGTGGCTGTACTACTTTGTATTTCTTTTTCTTTTTTTTTCTAATTCTTCTTTTTTTTCACTTGTGGCAAAAAACACATAACATGAAATCTCTGATTTTCAAGTGTGTAGTACAGTAGTGTTAACTTGCCACGCATTATTGTGCAGTAGATCTCTAAAACTTTTTCATCTTTTCTCAGTGAAGCTCTACCCATTGAACAGTAACTCCCCATTTCCCCATCCTCCAGCCCCTGGCAGTCACCATTGTGCTTTCTTCTTTAAGAGTCTGACTACTTTAGATACTTCATGTAAGTAGAATCATGCAATATTGTCCTTCGGTAACTAGTATATTTTATTTACCATAATGTCCTTAAGGTTCAGCCATGTTTTAACATATGACAGAATTTCCTTTTGGGGGAGGCTGAATAATATTCCACTTTATGTATATACCACATTTTCTTTGTTCATTAATCCACAAATGGACATTCAGGTTGTTTGCACTTCTTGGCCATTATGACTAATGCTGCAGTGGACGTAGGAGTGCAGATACCTCTTCAAGATCCTGTTTTCAGTTCTTTTGGATAAATACCTAGAAGTGGGATTGCTGAATCATATGGTAGTTCTATTTTTAATTCTTTGAGGAACCTCTATGCAGTTTTCCATAGTGACTATACCATCTTAGAGTCCCACCAACAGTGCACAGGGGTTCCATTTTCTCTATATTCTTGGCTGATACTACTTCCATCACAGATACACAAATACCTATCTTGTATTAACTTCATATTACCTATAATTCTTACAGCAAATCTGAAACATGTAACATATATATGTTACTTTCCTAAAAATAGTGGATGGCCATTTATTTCTTCCACTGTATAACGTAGTCTCCCGGAAATAGTAGCCATTGTTAGGACGTCTCTAAAATCCTTGGTAGCTCCACACGGCTGAGGCTTTGTTGACTATGAGCTGATTCCAGGTACTTGGCTGGCTGGATGTTAAAGTTGTCTTTAGGCTGGAATTTAGATTCTCATTGAAAAGCTATTCTGCTAACCACCAATGAATGGATATATGAACTTCACACCTTTAGTCTGTTCATTATTTTATTGCCAACATATGATTTCTGAGGGGAGACAATGAGTTTGGAGGTTGGAAGTCTTCCAGTTAGGAGAGACTGACAAATAGCCCAACTCTAATATTCATATTTACAATGGAGATTTTAAACGAAATTTGACATAATGCACCTCACAAATGGATGCTATTAGAGTCCATTTTAGGCATCACTTTGAATACAAGGAGACTTAACTTCTTCTTTTTTACTGGTATATAAACACTCCATAGGTCCAAATGTTTGTAAGGCATGTTATCTTAAAGCATTTTTTTTTTTTTATCCAAAAATCAAAATGGTACAGAAATAAGCTCCTGGAAAAGTGCTGGTACTTTCCCCCCAGTTGTTGGGTAATACTGCAAAGAATTTCTTCCAAATAAAGGGACTTTACTTTGTATTAAATTTTATAATAAAGGCTCTGAAGTGATAGATCCAGAATTCTAAACATTTTTAAGGATTATAAAAAGATATGCCTGAAATCTTGCATGTTTTTGGACATAGTACAAACTAAGCTTTTTATATGTAGGCATTTTCAATTAAAAAGTTTTATTTGAGTTTTAGGAGTAAACAAACTAACATAAATTGTACATATTTACAGCAATAAACTACATTTCAGAAGCTGCACAACGGCTTTTGTGAGTGTAGCTGATGGCTTTTGACACCAGCCTTCAAATGTGTTTTCTTTCTTTCATTTGCTGAAACACTTAAAATCCTGTAGTACCAGAGCAAAGAAAACAGCAACTTATTTTATAGCAAAGCCACACTATTAACAAAAATACCGAGTGGACCACAGTCCTGTGACTGTTGGAGTATCCTTGGGTCCTGAAATCGAGAGCACAAGCATTTCATGTGTCCATACCTGATTGCATGTAAGTGGATTTTTTATTTTACAAGAATACATGATTACTTAATGAATAAGAATAGAAAAAAGGCCATGAAAAGTAAAAGGGTCAGGAATCAGAGGACACTGCACAGTTTCTTGCTGATTCACTGTCTAGAGGGAGATCTTCTTTTTTTCTTCTTTGATGGGTAGAAATCACAGTCTACAGGCTTCATGGATTTTTGTCCACAGATAGTTTTTGAGATAGCAAAGTCATAACGTCACATACTTATAGCATGTAAAAAGGGGATTAATGAAACAGGATATTTTAATCAAATCCCTAACAAAGAGTACAGTCCTCAACACCCTGTAGGAAAGTTTGGTTTCAAATGTTAAAAGCAGCTACAGAAAAATCTCAAGTTTCATTAGAACAGCAGTCTCAGAAAATGCAGCATATATTGATATAAAATAAGAACTGGAATTATAAAAGTAAAGAGTCCACCTTTCATTTCTTTGCATTTTTATAACCTTTCCCATTTCATTAAAATTTCAGTTGGTTTCCAGAAATACTTATTCCTGCCATTTAGCTCCTCAGGTGGTCTGTTGGTATACAAAAGTATTATGTGTTTATGTAAGAAAGCAAATGCTTATGTCAAAAGAAAATTAATATGTTGTATTTTATGTTTCTTTGCAATTAAAGAGGTTTTGCCTGCTGAAAAATCAAGAGGGACAAAGGGATTCCTTTATTTACAAGAACTGTGTAATACCAATCAGGATATGAATTAGCTAATGCCTGTTTGGTAGGAGGGTAAATAGACAATTCAGAAAATTGATTAGTGGAGATTTAAAAACAAGAGATAAGACACTTAACATATTCTATCATATTTGGTGAGTTAAGCTTAACAGATTTTGAGAGGCAACACAAGATACGAATTTTTGTGTACAAGTAGCACCTGCTTTTGAAAGCCCTAGCTAGTTAGGACAGGGTGCTGTGAACTAAAATAGCAGGAGACTGGTGTGGAAAGTTTCGCTAATTCTTTAATTCCATCAGGTTTTAGGTGAGGTGGTGCCAAAGAGGTGTTCCATTGTTGGCAGGATAAAAATTCCCCCGACTCTAGCCTACTGAGTCCTGCTTTCCCAAACCTCCTGAATAACTGTCAAAAGATCTTTGCCTCAGGTTGTCCTCTTGGGTAAAGTCAGGGGAATGGAATAATTATTCAGAGATGATGGACAGCCAAGAGAATTTTTCAAGCAAGCCACCCTAACCCAGATGTGTTTCTCTCAAAAACAGTTTTATTTTTATTTACACAATGTTAAAGTTTCCAATTTACATTTCCATTAACCTTTGAAATGACACGACATTATTTCACATTAGCCATTAGGTTCCATCACAATGGCACAAAATGCTGCCTGGTGGTCAAAAATAAAATGCTTATTTAAAGATGTCAAAAAATTTTTAGTCCTTGTAAACATATCATTTAGAATTTCTGGAAACCTCATGCAATCTTGACTTTGGAATAATGCCACGATAGTTTTTACCAAGAGGGTTACTGGCCCTCTCTAAGGAGTTGAACAACACAGTCAATAAATATATGCATATCTAATCTCGAGCATTCCCTACTTAATAGTGGATGTTCTGAATATGAAATATCACTGTATTTATAATTCTGCTTTCCATGACACTGCAGTGAGTTAGAATAATCAAGGGGCTTCCCTAAAAATGTCTCAGGAGCATTGTCGCAAAATATAAAATATTTCAAGCTTTATCCAGTGAGTATTTTAAAAAGATGTAGGAAACGGATTAACATGAGTTGATTAGCTTAAAAAAAGAAAAAGATACACTGCAATTCAATATATTCGGGGGAATATCCAGTAGAAAAATACGTTATCTAGTAAAACTGGGGTGGCTGGTTGCCACTCTGAGGTAAGGCTTGCAAATGATGTATTTCTTTTATGCAAATTTATAAATAATATATATAACAGGAGAACAGGAAAGTTAACAATTGAACGGAGGGGTGCAGAAAAGGTATTTCTCTGTACATCTATTTTAGGCAATCTTGAGGGACAGTGAAGAACTAACTGTACGTCCCTCTTAGGGAGTTCTAAACCTGTTTCTTGGCAGAAGTGAAATTTGGTGTGCAATACCCTCTAGAAGTGTTCTCTTGGAATTCACATTGGAGTGTTCCAATTATGCAGTGCAATCCCAACTGGGAGAGTAAATACCCCTACAGAACCTAGGTTCAGAAGGCTTATAATAAGGCAAATGGGGATAAATGGGTGAAAAGTGAGACTTAGAACGAAGAATTTCCTGTTTCCATAAAGTTAAAGGAGTAGTAATTAGCATGGAAAGTTCAATTCTGCCAGAACTGGTCGAATTTAGAATGATGTTATTAAGATTCAGTCTGTTTAGTCGTAAGTAATGGGGAAAAATCTCCATAATCACTTTGCACGGACCCAAACCTGGGTTCCACTATAAGTTTGACTGCATTTTTTATCTAGCTAGAAGTTGTTTATGTAGGCTCTATGGAACTAAAGTAACTTGGGGGAGGGCGTGGGCGGCTCCTGTTTCACATGGTGTTGCCTATAATCCTGAAGGACTGCCTGTTATGAAATTACATTTTTCTATTGCTACATTTACCAACGTAGGTCATTTACAGACACTACCATGATAAGATCAATAGATGCTTTGGGCAATACAGAAGAATTAGAAAATGGGGCATTTACCCTTAAGGACCTTACACTTTATTTAGGGAAGGGGAAGGGGAACCTCTATTTGCAAAACTACCAGAAGATAACCACAAATTCAACAAACATCCGTTATTACTGACTTAGTGGCCACAAGAATTGAAGGAGTGCTAGCAGGAGAGTGAACAGCATGAGGGAAGATCTCTCTTGGATGGTTTTCTGGATGACGGTGGCTTGATTCATAATCCACCCATTGGGGAGGGGCTAGGCAAGAGGAAAATCTGGGCTATGGAAATAAAATGTAAAATTTCAAGCACAGCAAGGAGAACATTCTGGGATGAGAAGTGGCAGTCCTTTCAGTGGAAGGGTAGGAAGGACCTGAGGAGTAGTTTGCTTGAGGGTGGGTCAGGGGAACAATGAGAGGAAATGAGCCTGAGTGATGGAGAGACTGAGATCAGACTTAAGTGATTCATAGGGAGCCAAGGCATGTGTTTTCTTCAAGATGTTAATATTAATTTATCAGTATTTCCCATACACAGGTATGGAGATTATGAGACCCATAATTAGTGTGACTATATAGTTATTATCTAAATGGACAGATCTGAGAGCGAAATGTGGTTCAGTTGGTAATTACACACTGGGACTATCTCAGGGAAACTGGGGCATGTGGTCCCCTAACAGTAAACTTATCCCAAAAGAACTGGGGCACACCTCAGGCTATTCAGTTGTTACGGGAACTGTTCCTTCTACACTTTCCCTCAAGAGTATAATGAAAGGCTTTTGTGTGTTTGGGGGGGGGGGGGGGGGGGGGGGGGGCAAGGCAGGGAGGAAGAACAGGATAAAAAAAGAACAAAAGTGTTTATTTATTGGGCATAATATCTAGATGTTGGGAATGGAAATTGTTCTTTTTCTTCCTACTCTCCTCTTACGTTTGAGCCACCCAGAACGAGGATCATCAAGGTAAAAAGGATTAGATATAGGCAGTGTGATAGAGTAGAAAAAGCTTTGCCTTTGCAGCCAGAAAAAATACAAAACTCAGATCGAATACTAACTCTATCACTAACTAGTTATCAGATGTGGGGTAAATAACCTAACCTATTTAGCCTCTATTTCCAGATATTGGTATTGTCATCATAACCACAGGGCTGTAGGGAAAATGGAATCATGAAATTCTGTGTAACGAAGTATTTTCTGATACCTTAGACCAATGCATGGCAGTCACAATTGGATATCTACCCAAAAGCCATTCTTCCTTCTTTTTGTTAATATATTCCATTTTTCCCCCTGCCCCGAGCATTGGACAACTCTTTCGGTCAATACTGTAACCCCATCATGATAATTTCATTCCTCTTACTAGTGACTGGTTCAGAAAGGGTTGTGCAATCCAACCTTAGCCAAAGGAACGAAAAGAGATGACTGAAGAGTTTTTTGGGGGAAGATTCCCTGGCTCTTCAAAAGAGACTTACAGCAGCACTTTCCCTTGTTTCTGCCACTTGGTATGAGTTCCTGAGTATAGCCATGCTGCAACCCCAGCGGGTGCAGAGTTCGGAAAAACGTCCTGGGAAGGGGCCTGGGTCCTGGACAAAGTTGTGCTATTGAAATATTTAAGCCAGTAACCACCCTACTCCTGCACTTACTGTTACAAGAGCTATCATTTTGATTGCCGGAGTTACTTTTAGTTGTGTTTTTTGTTACTCGTACCTGAATGAATCCTAATTGCTTTTCATCTTTGTAAGTATTCATTTCAACTTGGTGAGAACTTGAAGACTTCCAAGTGCTTCCTCTGTTTTTAAAAAGATATTGTTAAGTATGAACCTATCTCAAGGTAAAAGTATGAGGAGCCTAAAAAAGAAAACTCTAAGCTCACTACTTCAACAGGAGTCATGAGCATACTTGCACATGGGAAATTTGGAATGAGACGTTATAGAGGGTGTGTGAAGTCAAGGGACAGAATGTTAGGCTAACTTTACAAGAAAGCAGCCATCTCATTGGTAGACTGGTCTACAATGGAAAGGAGGAATTTTTAGGCATTCTCCTAACAATTCTGAATGATTGGGGGGGGGGCTCTTAGGAGTAATGGAAGTTTAGAGTTGGAAGGTATCTTTGGCAAAAGGGAAGAAGTTAAGAACACCAGTGGTCAGGGATCTCCCTGGGGATCAGGCTCAGAGGCTGGAATAGGGAGGGTGCATGCTTTAAAAATATGAAAAGCTAGAAATGCTAATCGCAATTTAATAAAGTAAACTTTCAGTTTCGTCATGGCTGTGCCTAAAATATTTGTCAGATTGAACTAGTTAAGTGGGGAATGGGAGGGGGTTTGGTAAAGTGGGGCAGGGAGAGCGGGTAACAGAGGTTCTAAAGACCTGGAATGTTTTCCAACCAGGAGGGAGGCTGCCCCTTGTCTAAGAGCTTAACCCTACCTGTTACTCCCGCTGACAGAGCACAGACAGCGATGGGGGCTGGCCCTAGGGATAAACATTGAAGGGCACTGCCGCAGCATTTCTGCTTAGATGCTGCCTAAACCTGGGCTTTTCCACTCCTAAGGGGGTATTTCAGGGCTTTTCCTGACTGAGATACAGAGAGTGGCCTAAAGGAACTGTAGCTTCCAGAGAACTAAAAATAGAGACCACACTGATTTATGCTGTCTGTTCAGTGCCCTTGGAGGGTAATATTGTAGTGTAGACCATTACTAAAATTATAAAATAATTTATTTTTGCCATTTGCCTATAAATATTTTAAATTTCTAGGTATTGTAACTTCAGTGTATGTTTAAAGGAATTTGAAGAGGTATTGAATTCGATTCACTTAACACCAGGCAGTTTACCCTGATGACTGACTCCCACAGATAGACAACGAGAAATATTACTGAATTTATGGGGCTGTGTTTAGCAGAGCCTACAGTGCTCCTGTATCTTTCCGGTAACTTCCCGGACAAATGAACCTCTCTAAAATTCCTCTTGAAATGTAGCTGGGAACTTGGTTTCCCACTTGGGAGGGAGCTTGGGAATCATCTGGTGGCATGTCCAGAGCCACTGGGCAGTGCTGGAGGCAACATACAGGCCACATCATGCAGTCCTAACTCCAGGGTATCCTCCATCCACTGTAATTTCTCTCTGTCCACCATGCTGCTCATTTACTGTTAATTTTTTGAAGTTAGTCTTCATGTTGCTTGGTGCATGTGTAGAGGACTCTATTCTCTAAGTAGAGGAAGGCTGTTTGGAGGGAAAAGATGTTCTATATAATTTCGTAGGGGCAGTTTGGACAAGTCTACATTATGACTTGTCTTCCTACATCTAGTGTCTGGTAGAAGGCTGAGGGGGAGTCGGGGGGTGATGCACAGACACGGAATCTGTAACTGGAGTAAAAGAATTCCTAGAGGATGGTCTGTAACCAGCAGTGTATGCTGTGAATGAGAGACCATTCTGGAGTAATAATAGGTTTTTTAAAGGCATGCAATTAAGGCTGAAGGAGGGCATGAGAATGAGTTTGATGGACAAGAGCTGATACGGTGTGAACTCACCGTCCCGCCACTAGAATGTTGGGGGACGTTCTTGTCATGCAACTTTGGTGTAGATAATGTGAATTTCCCCAAGTTTGACTAATGACTTTTGTTTCCATTTTATTTTAAATTGGGCTGAGGGAGACAAGATTTATGTAAACATGTACTCTTGACATACAGGACGGAAAAGCTGAAAAGCAAAATAACCCGAAGCAGTTTGGAGGAGGCTACCCAGATCACAAAGCTCCCTCCAAAGACCTTTTAAAGGCAATAGGACTAAGAATGTGGGGAGATTATTAAGATTCATTGTTTTGTGAATTGAAGATACACAATACACGTTCCAAGAAGCTGAAGCTTTCAGCTATGCAAGGACAAGATAACTTAGGAGGTCTGGAATGAGGAAGAGGCAACATGAATTGACTCCATTGGGTTAAGGCAGGAGGCAAGATGGCGTCCGGTGTTGGGAAGGAATGAGTGCGAGGGAGGTAATCTATTTCACAGGCAGCCAAACCTGCGTGGTGCACACGTGTATCATATTTTAATCATTTTCACCTATAGAAAAAGTTATTTTGGAAAATGTTCCCCCTTTACTGTTTCTCTTCAAAAGGAAACCCAGGGAGAGGTGAAAGCCAGGTGGCAATACCGATTGCTCTTATTCATCCTTTGGCTTCTAACGGGAGCTGTTTGAAGCTAGTGAATCTGTGACCCTGTGTACCTAAGGCAAATGTGTAATGTTATTTGGACTCTCTACTACTGATTTATTTTTCTCTTGTCTTCAAGACCGGAAATACTGGTAGAGTCATTATTGAGAATGGGTTTCTTTCCAACCGGTTCAACAATACACCTATTTTTCCTACATTGATTTCCTAATCTTTGTGATGAGTGCTGGTTGCTCCAGGATGTGCAAGGTATCTAGCGGCCAGTCAGAAATGACTGTGAGCCCCTTGATGTACCAAAGAGTTTTTGATTAGGAAAAACAAAACCAAACAAGACAACTGTTAGACCTCTTCCATTCAAACAAGGAAATTCTTGCTATCGGAGAAGTAAAAGTAAACTCAAAACTCTTTATTCTTACCCTTTTAGGAACTTAGTGTTTTCTGGTTTGCAGTTCTTCTCTTAACAAGGGTTTCCTTTCAAATGTGGCTTGTGAAATTGTAACCTTGAACAATTTTCTGTCAGTTTAGTTGATTTCTGTTATATAGAAAAAGCATGATTAGAGTAAAAGCACAGTGTATTCTGGATCTAGAAATCCACTGACCTTGTTAGTTCCTATAGGGCATTTTTCTTTTTTGATTACTGATGGACACTGGTTGACACATTTTGGATCTTAAATGATTCTCTGGGTACATGAAATCCCGGTACAAAAAGTCCTGCCTTGCCAAGTTCTTAGCTCCAAGAAAGACACGGTTCATTCTAAAAATGTTACTAAGAAACCAATCTATGTCCCGACTTGCTGAGATATTCTGAATTTCTGCAGACACCATCACCTTCTCTGGGACTGCCAGCTGGCATGCAAACACAGCCTATGCCTGAATGTCCCAGCCTTCTGACGTCTTTTTCAAGAATATCAGGACTTGGGAGAAATATATGTGAAAATATTTAATTAGCAGATTCTAAGTTTAACTAACAAATATCAAACACAACCCTGGGCCCTCAGTTGAAAAATACTTGCTTTAATTGCCAATCTCTCTCTTTACCTTTTAGAAACAGTAGCATAGTTACCTCTGCATTTTTGAGGGATGAATCAGCCAGTTGGTGTTTCAGTGTCATTTGTTGTCTCTTTCTTTTCTCCTTCCCATCATTTGGACATTTGACTGTGTGTTTACCCTGATCAAACCCATCCATTCACTTCTATTCTCATTAAAAGTTCTGGGAAATATTGTGGAAGGAAAAAAAGTTAGAAGCTAGAGCTATCGGTGCAAAGGAAGCTTTGGATTACCTGTGGATTTTGAACATCTCTTCCATTCCTGACCCCTCAACAGCGTGGAAAATTTGGTATTTCAATGTATGAATAGCCACGAATGACTGATACAAACACGTCTACTTTTCACGACATGGTTCCAGAAGCAGTTCGCTATAGTTCCTGTCTCTGCCGGTGCGCCATTCCCATACCCCACCAGAGTGCAGCCGTCTCTGCAGCTACTGCTCCTTTCTGCGGGGTGGGAGTACAAGGCAGGGGGCATAGATGCCTGGCAGAGTCACACAACCACACACACAAAATGGCAGAGAAACAGCAAGAGCGAAAGAGATTCTGGTTTGGGCCCAAATCACTAGTTGCTTCACTTCGTGAATAAAAGCAAGTGCCTTAGAAGCTGACATTATTTACAATGCTCAGATTGTTCAAACATCCACCCAAAGCCGAAGACCACCACGCAACAGGGAACAATTCAATGAACTATGTACAGAATTTACAAGAAAGTTTACATAATATTCTACATTCTGTTCACAAGTTTACCTTTGTTCACTTTCAGGAAACTGAGATAATGTGTTCCTTTTTCTTTCTCATCCCAGTAATTGCTGATTGAATCAACACGAACAAATAATGGTACATTCCTTTTTCCTCCCTCTTGGGATATGGGATTACATTTTGTTTAGGAAAAAAAAAACTGGGGGCACATCACCCTTTGGTGAGACACTATTCAAAATTGTCCATGTAAGAAATCTTGGAGGTTGTCTCTTTCTAGCATTATAAATATTTTTTGTTTGTTTAACTTGGCGAATTTCAACTGAGTTCTTTCATAAATGAATATTTATAAAGGAGTCATTGATTTTGGAAAGATGGAATTTAGTCAACATTTCTGTGTATTGTATATAACGTTTGCTTAAGGAAAGTCTATCCTTGGATCCATAAACCAAACTTTATTCTCCGCACCACATTTTTCTCTTTGCATTTTCAGGATCTTTCGTTGCTCATAATGCACAATAAAGACGGCATATATGATATGAGAACACGTATCATTTAGCCAGCAGAATCACCAACGGTCTGCTCTTTCTGTTTGGCAGTACAGAGGATGGAGGCAATAATCCTGGATAATTTACCCCTGAAGTGTGTCTTTACCTGGGTCTGCCTCACAAAGCTGGTAAGCGTAACATAGGTCACCCCCGATGTGTGAAGCCAAGGAACATGAGCGGGAAAAATGAGTGCGTAGTCATCGTTGTCGAATGAAAGATGGTATTTCTGCTGGGTCTACACAGGCTACATCTACGACACGGCTTATGTGCCACTTTATGAACTGTGGACATGGGGTCCACTGGACATGACTGTGGCATAGGAGAGTGAGTCTACGCAGTCTTTTGCCTCTGCTGCCACTCAGTAATACAGGAGAGTATGGCTATTTTCATACAGAAAATAAAACAAAAAGAAAACAACCCAGGAATACCTAGATGATAACCCCTTGATAATGTCTTGATCTGTATCTTTCAGGAATGGGGACCAGTGTGAGGGCACTTAGGAATGTCTAACAACTTTAATGTACATCATTTAGAGCAAGACAAGGGAGAGAGGTACGCAAGGAGGGAATTTTTTCCAGGGACTGGTAAGCCCAGAGGGAGTGTGGGTGGGGGCTGAGGAGGAGGGGATTTACCTGGGAGGTGTCCAAAAGAAGGAAGTGGGCACAGAGGTCATGAACCAGAAATGTGTCAGCTTGTCCATTTTTCAGGCTCCATGGCCTCTAAAATCAAAGCTATTTAATAGGAAATAGCAAATAGCTATTTAATTTGCAAATAGCACATAGCTATTTGTACCATCCTGTGTCCCCTCTATAGCCCAGGAGGACATACGGTGACACCATTTTGTGCCTGATGGTACATTCAGGTTCACTAATCTTTCATTTTACAAAGGTTAAGATATAAGAATTTAAAATGTTCTCTTTTTCTCAGAGATGCTTTACCTTTCAACGATAAGCATCAAATTCCTTAGACTTTGAAGGCAGGATAAAAAAACATCACAAAATTAAAATTACCTCAGTCTTTTCCAAGGAGGACGATCTAAACAGATGAATAAAGAAAAATAGTTTTTTGTTAAGGAACATAGATTATAGACACTTCCTTTCTCATTTAGCATTTCATCCTTAAAATCTTTTAAAAGAGTTTTGACACCAGAAGGATTCATTCCTGTTGGGCAACAGCCAACAATCTCCCTTCCTGTGTTTAAATACGAAATGGTTCCTGGATGACCATTGGGAATATTAACCTCCCAATATGGCCATATTCCATTCTATTTGGGCATTTCTTGATGGCAAAGCATCTTTCCTGGCCAAGAACTAGTCAGTTGCAAAATGGATCTCTTCATCCCCAGAGGCTGGAGATTCTCTTGACCAGGGGATTGTGACTCTGCAAACTGTAACCCTAAATAAGAATTTGGTCCCTAGGCTCTACTAATTTCTTATGAAACCATTGAGATAATTTTCACAGTAAAAGCACAGTTTTTATATTCTTACTAATGTGTATTATCTGCAGCCATAACCATTTATTTGGGGGTCCTCTTTTCTTGTTGCCTTCTAAAAAGAGTATCTCAATGCCCTGTCCCCTTGGGGTTATCAGCAGGAATTTGGCCTTATCTTTCCAAGTAAGACTATAATTTCTAGCAGCTGATGCTTTTGTAAACATGGACCCACACCACAGCCTTAGGGAGAAAGCCAGGTCATCAAATGATGCAATCATCCTCATTATTACCTCAACCCATATGTGACATCCAGAGATCAGATTCTGAACAAATTGCCTCCATCACTGGTTGGTCATTTTAGGGTCTCATTCAACCTTGCAAATGAACATAGAGAATTCTTAGCTACTCAGACTGGAAAAAAAAATGAGGCTTTAATGACATAAAATGGGATAAACCCCAATGTAGCTGGTTGGACACATTTAGAACTGTGTGTTGGGCCAATGAGGGGTGCCCCTTCGGTGACTCATGACCACGGTAATCCATGAGCAGAGATAAGGCAGAGCAGTAATGGCAATGATTCATGAGTCCAGACACGTCCTGTGCTTTACGGGCTGGTATGCATGTTTGAAGGCCCAATGATTTAGTCATTGTTGTTATCTGTGGTTTTCCTCTTTTGAAGTTTTTCTTTAAAATAGAAATCTGAACTCAGAGGAGAAGGGCAGCAAAGTGGGTATATGTGCATTTCCTGAAGCATTCATTTCATACTTTGGAATGCAGAGCTCAGAGAGTAGAGTCCTAAGGTGCTCGCTGAGGCCTGTCCAACAAGACCTGTCACCCTTAGGTGCTGCTCTCTGGAAGGCTAAGAAATATATACTATTTGATTTAAGATTTGGCAGTTTAGGTAACTGCCCAGGCACCCTTTTCACAGCACATAAGACTTGCCTTCCTCATGGAAAGGACATTTTTTTTTTTTTCCAAGCAAAAAAATGCTCACCATCCCATTATTGAAGCCCTCCTTCTCCATTCTCTTCCCTTACTCTTTGGAGCAGGGACTGGGGACATTTGCAGGCATGGCTTCAGGGCACAGAGGCGATGAAATGAGTTCAAGGCTGCTCATTCGAATAGTTAAGGAAATCACCATTGCCCCAGACTCCTTATTCTCAACAAAAGAAAAGTGTTCTCAATGGCCACCAGGATGGATTCTAGTGCTAATTTGAAATCTGCTTGCAAGTGGGAGAAGGAAGCGGGGTTTTTTTTTGTTTTTTTTGTTTTCCCCCAGAATATCCAGCTTAACGATGAGGTGAAGATGGCAGATTTTTTGGCTCAACCTCCTCCGCCCTTGTCAGTCCCTCCCTCCTCTTCCGTGGAGCTGGGACCTCTTCTACAAGGGGGTTTTGGGGACTTGAGCGTGGAGGGGAGTCTTCCTTCCTGTCTAGGCTCCTTTTATCCCTTCTTCCTGGAAATCTGTAACTTGTCAATGGCTTTGTTTTTTCTTCTGAGATCCTGGAAATTGTGTTGTTTTTTGGCAGCATGAGATTGTTACAGTTTCCCAGGAAGCGGTGCGCTCACAGAGCTCTTTTCAATCTCATTTAAAAAATAAATCAGTAAAATCCAGGGAAAGTAGGAAGGACTGCTAAAGATCTATCTAACTGTGTGTGTGTGTGTGTGTGTGTGTGTGTGTGTGTAAACATGGCAATTACTAGAGCTCTGAAAGAGCGGATAACCTGGACCACAGTAGACTGAAAAAAAAAAAGGGTTTTTTGGTGGGTGTGTGTGTGTGTGCGCGCGGGTGGGTGGGTGGGTTTTGTTTTTGGAAGTAAACATGGTGCAGTAATAAAATTGATATGCAAGGCCTAAAACCAATTGGATGGCTGAATCTCTTACCTCAAAAAACAGCAGGATCGCTGCTGCTGGGCGGGGGTGGGGGCGGGGGGGGAACGGAGGTGGGGGCGCCTGTGGGGTTAAGAATCAAGAGAAGAGTAGTCATTTACGAGCCATGAGGACAGACCTTAGTGTACGTAGTAAAGCCAATAAACGACGTTAAAAAGAGAAAAGGTGATGGGGAAGAACATTCGGGACCACTTGTCTATGGAATTCACATCAGTCAAGTCGGGGATTTTGACTTTGAGCTGCGAGGCGCGCCTGCGGATGCGCCCCTTGCTGTGCGCGCCGTGCCGGTCCAGCGCGCGCCCGTAGCCCTCGCGGCTGCTCAGCGGCTTGCGGTACTGGATGCTGGCGCTGTCGTACGAGTACATGCTGGTGGCCTTGGGCTCGCTCACGCCCGTCAGCACCTCCGAGCCGCTCGTCTCGTTCCGGATTTCCAGCGTGCTGAGCAGAATGTTGCCGTGCGCGTCGACCTGGCGAGAAAGGGACGCGCTCAGCCACAGCTGGAGGGACACTGGCTGTTCTCGCGAACGCGCGGCTGCTGGCGCCGCGCGGGGCTCATTAAAGACTGTCCCGCTGCACGTCCTGCTCTGCGTGCCCCCTGGACTGCAGGATGATCTGTCCTCTATGTGGCTCTCATCATTATTTACCTAACCTACCACCTGTCTGTCTAATCCGACACCTGTCTAAGGTCTGTTTGTCTTCTCTCTCTAAACCGTCATCTATTTCCGTCTCTATCCAATCCATCATTATCTAGCCAATCTGCTATCACCTATTTCTCTAATCTACTATATATCTCTCATCTGTCTAATCCTTCATCTACCACTTTGCAGCTGCTATGTATCTAATCTACCATCTAGTTATCTACCATTTATTTATCATACATCTGTTTATCATCTGTCTCATCTACCTCCTATCTATTCATCCATACATCATTTATATGTATGTATACTTATCTATCTCTATCATTTATAACTATGGCATGTTTTTGTTACGAAAGTGGCCCATGGAAGTATGTAAAATGAGAAAACAAACAGGAAACACAAAAAATAAGAAGTGGAAATTTATGATCTCACCTTTAGAGTTCATTATTTTTAGTATCCTGCTAGTCCTCCTGTCTTTTTTCTATTGGTACATAGTTAACAAGCACAAGTTCACCTGGTACATTTTGCTTTGCAATCTGGTTTGGTGGGTTAATAGTATACCTGATCCTATTTCCATGGTAATAATTATTCCTCTGAGATATCTCTTATTAACAGCTTTTTGGATAAAGCATAATTAGGTTAATCTATCCTTAGATGTTAAGGCTTGTTTTATTTGCACTGTTACATAAACAAGCCTGTAAGGGACATCTTTTAGCTAAATCTTTGTGCATCTCCATAATTATTTCCTCAGGCTAAATTGCCAAAAGTAGGATTCAGGGATCAAAAGGATATGCCTGGCTTATACTTTGACTTTCGTGTCCCCACTATTATTTATTGTTGCTTCCTGCCATTCGAGTGGTACCTATCCCACATTGCCCGAGTCTTGTCTATGCTATGCCCACACATATTTACGGAACTACAGAAAATGTGAGCATGTTTGGCCTACAATGTGGCTTTTCCTTAACTTTACTCGATGCCCTTTGCCAACTAATTTACCTTGAGAGGACATGCTCATTCATGCAAATGAGTTTGAAGTATTTCCAAGGGCAGCACAGGCAACTGTGTTGGAATCTAGTGTTAGTGGCATGGTGCCCGAGTTACAGTAAGTGCTCTACAAATGCTCAGTAGAGGCTCAGTAAACACTCAAATGCCAAAGGTATAGGTAAGCAGATGAAAGAAATGAGTGACGAGGAAAGAGTAAAGCTTAGGAAGAGGCAAAGACGGAAAAGAAAGGTAGAAAGAGTGGTGGGATATGATGCTCGTACATCACAGAGGACAGAACGAAAATTTGGGTGTCTGCTAAAATTTGGGTGGCGCCCCAGTCAGCGTATTTTCTTTAAGGCTCAGTTGAAATCCTACTTTTTATGTGTACCTGTGTACATTCCCTGCTTATAGTAACTTCACAAACCAACTTCCTCTCTCTCTTTTTCTCTCTGTAAACAATATTGAGAGCTATGTGTGCCAAGCACAGTACAGTTGGGGATGTGTGTGTGTGTGTGTGTGTGTGCATGTGTGCACACGCCTGGGCGTGCACGTGGATATGGGTGAAAAGCCACATGTATGAACGTTTACTTTATGAAAGAGGGTGGTGGCATTAAAGTGACAAGGAGCAGCGTGCTCAATTCATTAGAAAAGGGACAAGTCCCTTAGGAGATAATCATGGTGCACATCATTCTGCTAGGCACTGTGGTGTTTCAGTGAAGAGTATCATAAAACACGATTTTGTCCTTGAGACAATAAACTCCTTAAAGATACAGGAGTAAGGGGCACCTGGGTGGCTCCGTGGGTTAAAGCCTCTGCCTTCGGTGGCTCAGGTCATGATCTCAGGGTCCTGGGATGGAGCCCCATATCGGGCTCTCTGCTCGGCGGGGGGCCTGCTTCCCTTCTTCTCTCTCTGCCTGCCTCTCTGCCTACTTGTGATCTCTGTCTGTCAAATAAATAAATAAAATCTTTAAAAAAAAATACAAGGTTTTCACCAGGTAATCTCAAGGGTTTGTTTCTGACTTTTGACAGTCTTTATTATGAATAATATTCTAGGTAGAGGACACAGCATACTAAAAACAAGAACAAAACAAAACAAAACCAAAAACCTTGTAAAATTGAATCACTTGATCTGTACTGTATGCATCATTAAGCTGCATTATTATGAAATCTCCCTAAGTAAACAAGTTACTAAAACTTAGAATCAGCCAGTGAAGCATAAAGATGCTCCTCATTACACAGAAGTCACACAAAAGGCACATTTTATTAAGATATTTTTGTTAACTTTGGTTCAGACTCCAAAGAGCCAATAAATTGCATGATCTTTATTAGTTTGTGCAGGTCCCTCAAAATATTTTGTCATTGAGCTAGACATCATAGCTGTAAGTGACATATAAAATAATCCGGTTCTACAACTACTCATGAAAGCTGATTGCATTGCTGCATAGTTGAATCCACATTACGCTGTTCTTTATCAGGGAAATTTAAGAAGGGTCATGTAACAGTGATGACCCATCTTCAGTCTCTCTCCTCTACACAGTCTAGAATGTCTCCTAAAAGCTAGTGTTACAGACGGTGTGTGTACGTGTGCGTGCGTGTGTGTGAGATGGAGTGCTTGTACGTTTCTCCTAAAGCTCATGTGAGTTTTCATTCCCCACCTTCTAAGCTTTTTGCTGCCTCATAATGTGAATTTGTGGCAGCAATGCCACTGTTGATGCCAGTGGGTTTCTGGTGGGCTCTGCCTGAACCTCTGCCCTTTGGAGAAGAGTGCCTTTCCTTTCCCCTCAACCATATAGAAACACCCAAGGTGTCCTTAGATCCACAGCTTTCCAAAAATAATGTCCATGGGGAAAGTGGTCATTGTTTTCTCACACCCTCAGAAGCAGGGAGGGGCCGGTGGTGGCTGCTTTAGGGATAAGGGATTAACTCATCAACATCTGGGCATGATCCAGACAGCAAAGATTTCATAACCTTGAAGCAGGAGGGCATGAGGCAAATGAAAATGTCAACACACTTGATTTCTAGGGCAGACAAATAGATTTCTCAAAGCACTGCTAATGTTGGAAATAAGTGTTCATTGGGATAATCATTGCCCACTGCTCTGGTCACCCTAAAGGAAGGGACTTTCCACTCCAGTTCCTGGGAGGGAAACTGAGGGATCAATGCTTCCAGCTTCTTTTCCCCTTCTCCTCTCGCACTGCTCCCCACTGGGCATATGTGGGAGAAGGACACAGGCATACTTGGCTCCATGGGCTCTGGGTATTTTTCTCCTTCCGATCTGCTTACAGCGAAGATGCAATGTGGTGAGGGATGTGCCTGTTGAACCTGCTGGGTTGGTGAGTCAGGCCTGCACTTGTTCTGTGATTCCCGTGATTGGGGAGATAAATCCATATAAATGGGGTGTGTGTGTGTGTGAATTACTACATTATGTTAACTACATATTCTTCTAACCAACAACACTGACTTTTTTTTAAAGTTTAGAGCATCATTAAACCTAAATTTAGAGCAAATGAATACAATTGTTATTAAGACTCCAGGAGGGTCGACAAATAAACCTTCACTCTTCCCCTTCAGGTAGATGATCAAAATGTAAGCTTGAGATGACTAATACCAGGGAGCATAGACTGCAGCCCCAACGGCTCACTAACTTCAACCTCACCTCACTCCTTAGTAGAGAGGCGTATTTTATGCGCTCTAATTGGTAAATTTTAGGCATACCATGGATAAGCATTTAAAATGTTAAATCTCTCATTCCTTACTCATTTTTTCAGTAAATGTTTACTGAGTGCTCACTATGTTCCAGACACTGATGAGGAAACCAGTCCTTCCATAAATAATAGAACATTATATCTCACATTTTAGAAATTCAAAGATCTCAAATAATAAAGCCCCTTACTTTTTTACTCTGCTGAATAAACCCTGGGACTCCCTACACCTCCAATTGGTTCTAAATATTTTCCTGGATAATATGACCTCTTTCAAACTCAGGTTACTAACTCTTTTTCCAACAGGCTTTTCTGAAATTTGTGAGCATGTATCCGCTTTCTGCCTGCAAACCTTTCTCTCCTCTTCCCTCCTGAGGGTCTCCTTAAAGCGTGCTGACCACAAGCAAATATTGGAGGGGCTCTCATATAAAAGAAGCTTGGGGTTTCACACTGTAAGGATCTGAGATGGGGAGGAACAAGCCAGCTTCCAGCTGGTGAACCCCGTCCTGCCTTCCTACAGTGCAGCACTTATCAACCACAATATCTGTGCTCGCTTCGGCAGCACATATACCAACCACAATATCTTAGTTTTAAGATGTGAGGACACAGCAGTTCCGCGAAGATAGCAAAACACACGGGGTTCTGAACCCTTGGCACTTACATTCTATGGAGGAAAACAGGCAATACCCTTCTTCCTTCTAAAATTAGTTTTTTAAGAAACAAATTTGTTTAAGAAAACAAATTATCTGTTTATATTGCTTTTAGTGTCTTAGGAAAGATGTAGCCAGCACTCTAACTTGGTGATTTTGTGCATGTTTTTCTTAACAGTGCATCCACACTCAGATTTAATTATAATGAATGAAAAATTTAAAGTAATGTATATTCCCTCATTTTCTCCTGAAACTTACTACTGAACACCCTACACAATAGCTCTGTATGGATGTTTAAAGGTTTCTTAATCTGAAAATAGAGCAGAATTCTTCTTAGCCAACTTGTTCCTCCCCCTGAGTGTCCCACTAGAATATTGCTCTAGGAGGCAGGGACTTTGTCTAACTCACTATTGTTTTCCCAGAGCTGAGAAAAGTGCTTGGCATGGGAGCATTCAATAAATATCTACTATGTGAATAAATGAATGAATGAATGAATGAATGACAGTACAGCCTGTAAAAGGGTATGGTGGTAAGTTGTGGGTGTCCGCTCAGCTAAGTTATTCAGCTAGCTGGTTAGTCTAGCTCTAGTCTAGATGTTGTTGTGAAGGTATTTTGTAGATGTGACATTTCTCATCAGTTACTACAAATAAAGGAGATTCCATCAGATGATGTGGGCTTTACCCCATCACTGAAAAAGACTAAAAGCAAAAACTGAAGTTTCCTGGAGAAGAAGAAATTCTGCCTCAAGATAGCACCAGAAATTCTGCCTGAACTTCCAGTCGGCCCTACAGATCTCACACATAATTGTATGAGCCAAGTCCTTAAAATAAATCTCTTTTTGTATGTATGTTGATTCTGTTCCTATTGGTCCGGTTTCTCTGGAGAATTCTGACTGACAAAAGGGTATGGCAAAGATCATAAGGGTGGTTTCCAAATGACTAAAACATTGAGGTGGCGGCTGTATTTCTTCCCTCAACAGAACCTGAACAAATGTACAAATTCATTTTCTAGCTTGGGGCTAGACTTTCTCCCACTCCTTCCACCTTCCTCCCTCTCCCCTTCTCTCCATCCCTAACATCCCCAAACGGTACCTTAGGCTGTGAAAAAATGTTGCCACTCACTGAACTGTTCTGGATATTTTCCATATGTAAAGATAGCAGAGCTCATTTCAGTATAATTGGAATAAAATATAATCTTGTTTTCAGTGGCAGTTTTAAAGCCCTGTTGAGAAATACCTCTGGGCTCAATCTACTTTGCAAACAGAAAGTTATTTCCTTCTTGCTAGCCAATTCAATTAGATTCACATTTACTGAGTGGTTCTGAAGTACAGCACAGGAAGCCAAGTAGAGGGATGTTCGGACAGGAGGAGCTGCCTTTCAGAAGCCCACAGCCTATTTAATTGAGGTTGTCCAGTGCGAATGGCTGCCTTCACCTGAAGGGAGCAGAGAGCCACAGAGCCAAGTCTCGCATCTGCCCATCCAACCTGTTCATAGAATATATCATGTTCCTGCTGTTGCTGTCAGTCATCAGCTCTCACCAGGGCAGCCAGATGGCAACCCTTTCATCTCAAGTTCCTGAAATCTTTCGGTTTGGTGGTGGGAGGAGGATGGGAGGCTTTGCTGAAGATGATCTGCGTGTCTCTTTGCCATGTCCTGACAACTAGTCAGGACAACTAGAAGCAGAAACTTTAGTGTCCTTTCAAGAAGCTATAGAAGACAGGGCAAACCTACGTTAATCTAAACAAATGTGCACTCTCTTATATGAGATTTAGAGAAGGAAAAAGAAGTAAATGAAACAAGTGGCAATTTTCTAGAACATTACCCAGGTAGATAAATTTCTCCCGGATCCCCTTTCCTTGCCTTGTTTCTCCCATTCAGTGAATGAGTAGATTCAAATGGCTTTACATTTGAACACAGCCTGATTCTGACCACTTTTCCCCATCATCATGTCTAACTGCATAATTGATCTTTCTCTTTCCAGGACGGAAGCCCTGTGGTCTTTTCTCTACATAGCAGCCGGGGTAATACTTAAAAAATGTAAACCAGACCATGTCTCCTCTGTTTAAATCTAACTACTCTCCAAGACAAAGAATAAAATCCAGATTTCTCATCCAAACCTGCAAAGCACCCCGTGATTGAGCTCCAGCAGGGATCTCTGCTGTCACTTCCTACCATTCTGCCCCTGGAGCTCCCTGCTCCATCCACACTGTCTTTTGTTGGCTGGCCCCTGATGCTCCTAAGTCCTCAGGGCATTTTCACCTGCAGAATGATCTTCCTCAGATGGCTACCTGCCTAGCTCCTCACCATTTTTGCCACCATCATTATCATCATTTGCCCTTATACCATATATTTATTTACATATTTGTCATTCAGCTGAGTTGTAAGCTTCAGGAGGGCAGCTGCTCTTTTGTTACTGTCGTTGTTTATTGCTGTATATCCCCTGTACTCTTCCAGAAAAGACGCTGATACTGCGAAGGAGGGGCAGAGTAAATGTCTATAGAATGATGAACTCTGAAACCCAGATGTGGAGTCATCTCTCTGAACTCTGTTTGAGTTTCAATTGCCAAGGACATGTAAGTGGTTAGAATCTCTAGGGTCGTGGTTCTCAGACATTATTGTGCATCTGAATCAACTAGGAAGCTTGTTAGAATAAATGTATGAGTCCATTTCATCCTAAATTAAGGTCTTCTCAGTCTGCATTTTACACAAGCATTCCAAGGGCCCTAGCTGATTTTGGTGTGCCTAAAAATCCACAAAGCAGTTAACTGATTTCAGGCAGCTAAGAGTGAATTACAAATCTCTATATTAGAATCTGAAGTGTTTGATAACTCCACTCTGCCTTTACTTCATCATATTTTCCACTTGAGAGGAATAAAGTGTAGATGTGTATTGCTGATTATCTAGGAAACTACGGCTAATATAGTAAGAAGATCATAACTAATATGATACAAGGACTTATCCACATAAGTGCAGTATTCTACATGCACATTGACATCACATACTTTAAATATCTTCTTTTTAACTATGTGAAAAATAATGGTTTCTCTGACCAAAATCCCTGTTTTGTTTACCTGAAGAGCAAAACGTTACTGAAGAGATTTAGGATGACTATTTTAAGAGGATTCACTGAAGATGAAGCCAAAAAAAATGGCCATTATTTGCATCATTCACAATTCAATGAATTTGCCGATTATAATGCATTTTATATTTAATTGTAAAAAGCACTCATTTCAAATATTGGGACTCCCTAAGCCCATGTATAAAATGATCTCATGTATAAGATAGTTTCTGTTTTCTTGTTTTTATCATTCTCTCCTCAAAGCTAATAAATTCCCACTCACAACAGCTTAAGAAATTACTTCCCAACCTTGATGTTACGTATCTCTCAGGCTTGAACAGTGCATATTTGTAAGGAATATGGTGGATATTTTTCCTCAGGCAGAGCTGAAGGTTGATTATGGTGGATGCCCACTGGTTTGACCTGTCTGATTCCATTTCATCTTCTTCTGATAACATTACCTGACATTCCTTGGTGCATGTGGTGGAGTGCATGGGCCTAAGTGCATCTTCGAGGCTCCAGGGATAGGCATGTGACCCAGACTTGGGCATCTAGTTTTTTTTTCTGTCTTCCTGTCTTCCTGGTCAGAGAATGGATTTCTGCCTGAGAATATGACTCAAGTTGATCCAAAAGGTTTAATCCTAAGATTTTTTTTTTTTTTTTTTTTGTAACTCTTGCATTTAAGACAGTACTTTTGGGTTAAGGTTATAAAGCTTTGAACATATGAACTTAGGCATTTTGGAACCACCAAGAAGGAAGGGTCTACTGAAAGTAAAGCCAATATAAAGGAAAGCAGAGTTAAGAGATGAAGAGAGGTGTTTTTTTTTTTTTTTTTAAAGATTTTATTTATTTATTTGTTAGAGAGAGAGAGAGCACGAGCACAGGCAGACAGAGAGGCAGGCAGAGGCAGAGGGAGAAGCAGGCTCCCTGCCGAGCAAGGAGCCCGATGTGGGACTCCATCCCAGGACGCTGGGATCATGACCTGAGCTGAAGGCAGCCACTTAACCAACTGAGCCACCCAGGCGTCCCAAAGAGAGGTGTTTTCTGATGACATTGTTTAAATATCTGCATATAGCCATATGTGAAATTAAAGCCATTCATGGACCTTCCATTTGTGTGTGCAAAAAAAAACCCCAAAACGGAAAACAAACAAAAAAACCACAACCCCCCCC
>RCUC01132167.1:2500-83498 GCA_003697995.1 Taxidea taxus jeffersonii | reverse complement strand
ATTCTCACCAAAATACTAACCAATAGGATCCAAAAGTACATTAAAAGGATTATTCACCACGACCAAGTGGGATTTATTCCAGGGCAGCAGGGGTGGTTCAACATCTGCAAATCAATCAATGTGATACTATACATTAACAAAAGAAAGAACAAGAACCACATGATACTCTCAATAGATACTGAAAAAGCATTTGACAAAGTACAACATCCCTTCCTAATCAAAACTCTTCAAAGTGTAGGGATAGAAGGCACACCTCAATATCAAAGCCATCTATGAAAAACCCACAGCAAGTATCATTCTCAAAGGTGAAAAACTGAGAGCTTTTCCGTTAAGGTCAGGAACACGGCAGGGATGTCTGTTATCACCACTACTATTCAACATAGTACTAGAAGTCCTAGCCTCAGCAATCAAACAAAAAGAAATTAAAGGCATCCAAATCAGCAAAGAAGTCAAACTATTGCTCTTTGCAGATGATATGATACTATATGTGGAAAACCCAAAAGGCTCCACTCTAAAACTGTTAAAGCTTGTACAGAAATTCAGTAATGTGTCAGGATATAAAATGAATGCACAGAAATCAGTTTCATTTCTTTACACCAACAACAGACAGAAGAAAGAGAAATTAAGGAGTCAATCCCATTTACAATTACACCCAAAACCATAAGATACCTAGGAATAAACCTCACCAAAGAGGCAAAGAATCTATACTCAGAGAACTATAAATTACTCATGAAAGAAATTGAGGAAGACACAGAGAAATGGAAAAATGTTCCATGCTCATGGATTGGAAGAATAAATATTGTGAAAATGTCTATGCTACCTAAAGCTATCTACACATTTAATGCAATGCCTATCAAAATCCTATCCAATTTTTTCAAAGAAATGGAACAAATAATCCTAAAATTTATATGGAACCAGAAAAGACCTCGGATAGCCAAAGGAATATTGAAAAGGAAAGCCAAAGTTGGTGGCATCACAATTCCAGACTTCAAGCTCTACTACAAAGCTGTCATCATCAAGACATTATGGTACTGGCACAAAAACAGACACATTGATCAATGGAACAGAATAGAGAGCCCAGAAATAGACCCTCAACTCTATGGTCAACTAATCTTCGACAAAGCAGGAAAGAATGTGCAATGGAAAAAAGACAGCCTCTTCAACAAATGGTGTTGGGAAAATTGCACAGCCACATGCAGAAAAATGAAATTGGACCATTTCCTTACACCACACATGAAAAAAGACTCAAAATGGATGACGGAACTCAACGTGAGAAAGGAATCCATCAAAATCTTGAGGAGAACACAGTTAGCAACCTTTTCGACCTCAGCCGCAGCAACTTCTTCCTAGGAACAACGCCAAAGGCAAGGGAAGCAAGGGAAAAAATGAACTATTGGGACTTCATCAAGATCAAAAGCTTTTGCACAGCAAAGAAAACAGTCAACAAAACCAAAAGACAACTGACATAATGGGAGAAGATATTTGCAAACGACATATCAGAAAAAGGGCTAGTATCCAAAATCTATAAAGAGCTTAGCAAACTCAACACCCAAAGAACAAGAAATCCAATCAAGAAATGGGCAGAGGACATGAACAGACATTTCTGCAAAGAAGACGTCCAGATGGCCAAAAGACACATGAAAAAGTGCTCCACATCCCTTGGCATCAGGGAAATACAAAACAAAACCACAATGCGATACCACCTCACACCAGTCAGAATGGCTAAAATGAACAAGTCAGGAAATGACAGATGCTGGCGAGGATGTGGAGAAAGAGGAACCCTCCTACACTTGGTGGGAATGCAAGCTTGTGCAACCACTCTGCAAAACAGCATGGAGGTTCCTCAAAAAATTGAAAATAGAGCTACCTTATGACCCAGCAATTGCACTACTGGGTATTTACCCTAAAGATACAAACGTAGTGATCCAAAGGGGCATGTATGTGTACCCGAATGTTTTTAGTAGCAATGTCCACAATAGCCAAGTTATGGAAAGAACCTAGAAGTCCATCAACAGATGAATGGATAAAGAAGAAGTGGCATATATATATATATATATAATGGAATACTATGCAGCCATCAAAAGAAATGAAATCTTACCATTTGTGAAGACATGGATGGAACTAGAGCATATTATGCTTAGCGAAATAAGTCAACTGGAGAAAGAAAACTATCACATGATCTCCCTGATATGAGGAATTGGAGATTCAACGAGGGTGGCGGTTAAGGTGGTAGGAAAAGAAAAAATGAATCAAGGTGGGATCGGGAGGGAGACAAACCAAAAGAGACTCTTAATGCCATAAAACAAACTGAGGGGGGAGGGGGGGAGAGGGGTTGGGAGAGGGTGGTGGCGTTACATTGTATGTTTAAAAAAAAAAGCTTAAAAAAAAAAAAAAAAAAAAAATACCCCCTTAAAAAAAAAAAAAAAAAAAAAAAAGAAAAGATAAAGGACCAAAATAAATAAAATCACAAAGGAGAGAGGAAAAATAATAGCACTGCAAGAATACAAACAATTATAAGAGAATACTATGAAAATTGTATGCCAACAAATCAAGTAATTTGGAAGAAATGGACAAATTCCTAGAAACATCAACAGTCACAATTGAAATAGGAAGAAATAGAAAACTTGAACGGACTGATAATGAGCAAATTAATCAAATCAGCAAACAGAATTCTTTGAACAGGGACGCCTGGGTGGCTCAGTTGGTTAAGCGGCTGCCTTCAGCTCTGGTCATGATCCCAGCGTCCTGGGATCGAGTCCCAGATCGGGCTCCTTGCTTGGCAGGGAGCCTGCTTCTCCCTCTGCCTCTGCCTGCCACTCTGTCTGCCTGTGCTCTCTCTCTCTAACAAATAAATAAATAAAATCTTAAAAAAAAAAAAAAAAAGAATTCTTTGAACAAAGAAAAGTCCAGGTTGAGATGTCTTCCTAGGGGAGTTCTATGAGACATTTAAAAAATTAATGCCCATTTTTTTCTCAAACTATTCCAAAACATAGAAATGGAAGGAAAACCTCCAAACTCTTTTTATGAGGCCAATATTTGCACACTTCTAATACCAGACTAAGACTTCACTAAAAGTGAGAACTAGAAGCCAATATCCTGGTCAGCATGGATGCAAAAATTTTAAAGAAAATTGTAGAAATTGAATCCAATACTAAATTGAAAGAATCATCCATAATGATGAATTGGGAGTTATTCTTAGGCTGCAAATGTGGTTCATAATTTGCCAATGAGTCAACATGATACACCTCATTAATTATAATAACAGTAATAAGAATAATAATAACAATAAGAAGAAGGAGGAGAAGGAGGAGAAGAACCATGTGATTCTTTCAGGAATAGGGATAGAAGAAGCATACTGCAAATAATAAAGATCATATATAAAAAAGTCATAGCTAATATCATCCTTAATGGGGGAAAACTGACAGAAAGCTTTTCCTCTATGGTCAACTAACATAGTACTAAAAGTCCTTGTCTCAGCAATCAGTTAACAAAAAGAAATAAAACCATCCAAATCACAGAAGAAAAAGTGAATCTTTCAATTTTCAGACGACATGAAAATTGATTCATACTCTATGTCAAAAACCTGAAATACTCTACCACAATATCCTAAAACTGATACACAAATTCAGTAAAGTTGCATGATACAAAATACATACAGAAATCTGTTGCATTTCTATACATTAATAATAAAGCAACAAAAAGAGAAATCAAGGAATTGATCTCATTTACAATTTCACCAAAAACCATAAGATACCTAAGAATAAACCTAACCAAAAAGATAAAAGATCTGTAATATGAAAACTATAATATAATGATGAACAAAATTGAAGATGACACAAAGAAATGGAATAACATTCTATATTCATGAATTGGAAGAAGGAATATTATTAAAATGTCTATATTACCCAAAACAATTTACTAGTTTAATTTAATTTGAAATACCAATAACATTTTCACAGAGCTGGGACAAAAAAATTTTAAAAATTGTGTGAACCACAAAAGGCCTCAAATAAGCAAAAACAATCTTGAATATGAAAAGTAAATCTCAAAGTTTCACAACTCTAGACTTCAATTTAAACTACAAAGCTCTAGTGATCAAAATGGTTTGGCACTGACACAAACATAGACACATAGATCAACGGAATAGAACAGAAAATCAAATAAATGAACCCACAACTCTATGGCTAATTAATCTTCAACAAAACAAACAAGAATATACAATGGGGAAAAGACAGTCTCTTGCACAAATGGCACTAGGAAAACTGGACGGCTACATGCAAAAGAATGAAACTGGACTACTTTTTTCACCATACAGAAAAATAAACTCAGAATTTATTAAAGAACTAAATGTGAGATAAAGAATTATAAAAATCCTGATGGAGAATATAGGCCATATTTTCTCTGACTTTGGCTATAGCAACTTCATACTAGCATCCAATAACAAATAATCCAATTTAAAATGGGCAGAAATATGAACAGAAATTTCTTAAAGGAAAAGAAGACATCCAAACAACAAACACATGAAAAGATGTTCAACATCACTTACCATCAGGGAAATGCAAATCCAAAATATAATGAGACACCTCATAGGGACCCCTGGGTGCCTCAGTTGGTTAAGTGTCTGCCTTCAACTTAGGTCACAGTGCCAGGATTCTGGATCGACTTCTCTCATCCAGCTCTCTTTCATCAAGCTTTCTGCTCAGCGGAGAATCTACTTCTCCCTTTTCCTCTGCCTGCAGCTCCCCCTGCTTGTGCTTTCTCTCTCTCTCTCAAATGAATAAATAAAATCTTAAAACAAATCACATCATACCACTGAGAATGGCTAAAACCAACAACAGAAGAAACCAGAGGTATTGATCAGATTGTGGAAAAAAGGAACCCTCATGCATTGCTTTGGGGAAAGCAACTTGGTGTAGCCACTGTGGAAAACATTATGAAGTTTAGAAAGTTAAAAATAGAACTATCCCATGATCCAGTAATCTTATCACCGGGTATTTACCCCCAAATACAAAAAGTTTAAATCAAATGAATATATGAACCTTGTGTTTATTACAGCATTATTTACAATAACCAAATTATGGAAGCAACCCAAGTGCTCATTAGATGAATAGATAAAGAAAATGGGATATATCTATGTCTCTCTATATATTTATCTAGCATCTACCTCTCAATCATCTATCTATCTATCTATCATCTATCTATCTATCTATCTATGAATGATTCAAATCTTGCCATTTGCAACATGGATGGACCTAGAGAGTATACTGCTAAGCAAAATAAGTCAGAGAGGAGGAGGATTAATACCATATAATCTCACTCATATGTGGAATTTAAGAAACAAACAAACAAACAAATGACCAAAGGAAAAAAGAGAAAGAGAGAGAGACTAAGAAACAGACTTTTATCTATACAGAACAAACTGACCATTACCAAAAGGGAGGTAGGTGAGGGGATGACTGAAATGGATGATGGAAATTAAAGAGTACACTTATCATGATAAAAAAGTAAAATTACAAAATAAACAAAGTGAAACAAAGCAATACATTAAAAACAATTATCCACCACAATGAACTCGGATTTGTTTCAGGTTAATGTTCAGCAGTCAATCAACATGATCACCACATCGAGAAAATAAAGGGAAGACCTATGATCATGTCAAACAATGCAGAAAAAGCATTTGGCAAAATTGAACCTCCATTCATGGTAAAAACAAACAAACAAACAAACAAAACAAAATACAAAAAACAAACAAAAGTAGGCTTAGAACATATCCTATGTAAATAAAGGCCATATATGAAAAACTTACAACTAACATCATAGTCAATGTTAAAATACTGGGTTTTTCCTTTAATATCAGAAACAAGACAAAGAAGTACAGTTTCACCACTTCTATTCAACATAGTACTAGAAAGTCAGCCAAAGCAATCAGACAATAAATAGAAATAAAAGACATTCAGATTGGTAAGAAAGAAGTTAAACTGTCACTATTTGCAGATGACATGGATACTATACTTGGAAAACCCTAAAGATGTCATCAAAATACCATTGGAAGTAACAAATTAATTTAATAAAATTATAAAATATAAAATTAATAAACAGAAATTGGTTGCATTTTTATATACTAATAACAAAGTAGCAGAAAGATAAATTAAGACAATCTAATTTATGATTGCACCAAAATTCATAAAATACCTTGGAATAGGTAACCAAAACATGAAAAACCTGTACCCTGGAAACTATACAACATTGATGAAAGAAATTGAAGACGAGACAAGCAAATGGAAAGACACTCCATAATTAGAGAAGACATTATTGAAATTTTCATACTAACCAAAACAATCCAACTCATATTAATGAAATGCCTATCAAAATATCAACATTGAGAGGACAAGATGGTGGGAAGTAGGAGGAGGCACCATTTCAACCTGTCCCCTAAAGTGAGCTGATTACCTACCAAAGAACTCTGATCACCCATGAAATCAGCCTTTAATTAGAATTAGCCTAATTAGAATTAGACACTTCTGGATCTCTACGGGGGCAGAAGATGCCAGTAGGCAGGTAAAGGGGAATGGGAACATCAGACTGATATCGGAAGATAAACAAAAGGCGGAGAGAGCCACCAGAAGCAACCCACTGTAGAGAAATACCCCAACATGAGAGTTCCCTGTTACTGGGGCCCAGAATTAACTTGGAGTCTGGTTGAAAGCACTCAAAAAGAGCAAAGGATCTGTGGAGGTGAAAAAAAAAAAAAAGTAAGGCCATCCCACCTCAAGTTTAGCATTAGCATACGTGCAGCCATCTTAGCTTTGGCAGCTATCTTAGGCCTCTGTGACCCTACTTCAGTTCTGGGGATTGTTTGTCATACTTTAGTTCCAGGAGAAACCTATCCTATCCCAGTTCTACGACTTGTTTGCCATACTTTAGTTCCAGGAGAAACCTACCCTACCCCAGTTCTAAGACTTGTTTGCCATACTTTAGTTCCAGGAAGCTTTAGAAAAACAACCTGGCAACACCCCAGCAACTGCTAATCAGCTTACTGCAGGACTTGCTTACCATAAAGTTTGAAATTTCCCCTCTTCACCCCCCCAACCTTCTTGT
This sequence comes from Taxidea taxus jeffersonii, assembly GCA_003697995.1. NCBI lineage: Eukaryota > Metazoa > Chordata > Mammalia > Carnivora > Mustelidae > Taxidea > Taxidea taxus. The sequence goes on along the minus strand of RCUC01132167.1, from coordinate 76,400 downwards.
AATGACACATAAATACCCCTGCCTTAACTAGACTTGGGGTCCAAGTCCCTACTCCACTGTGTCGGGTATACTTGGGCCCAAACTTAAGCTTGTCAAATAAACCCTCATGTGATTGCATTGGTATTGGCTCCTTGGTGGTCTCTTGTACACGAAAATTTGGCCATTATGTTTGGAGGTCCCACCGAGATCTGAGAGACCCCCAGGACTCCGACCTGGAGGGTCCTGCGCCGGCTGGTGAGTGCACTCGTCTTTTTTAACTATCTGCACGCTTACTTTGGGAGCTCCACTCTGCATTTTTTTTTTTTTTTTTAATTTAACCTGTCTGTAGTAATTCCAATCTGTCTGGAGTCGACATTGGCTCAAGCAGATGTGTGGCAGGCCGTCAACCAGGGGGTTTTGGGAGACGTCCCTTCCCCTGTCTGGAGGATGAGGTCCTCATCTGTCTGGAGACGTGGCTGCTGTTGTGGTCAGTCCTCATCTGTCTGGAGGCTCAGCTGCTATTTGGGTCAGGCCCAGAGGACGAGGTCCTCAGTTGCCTGGAGGCTTGGCTGCGTTGCGGTTGGGCCGCCACTCAACCCACTTTCTGTTGTAAGTGTATGGAGGTTTTGGGGAGAGGCATCTCTTACTACCGCTCAGAGGACGAGGTCATCATCTGTGAAGAGAGCCAGCTGCGAGTATGGCCGGATTCTCCCTTAACTTCCTTCCAGCTTTGTCTTCATGGCCACATGGGATCAGTTGTCTTTGTGAGTGTGTTTTTGTTACTTGTTGTACGTGTATTTGCCTTGCTGTGGACTGAAGACATGATGGGACAGATGCAGATGACCCCTCTATCTCTGATGACTGACCACTTCTCAGACGCTGATGTATGAAAGGAAAAGTTTCAGACTTTCTGCATGTCTGAATGGCCATCTTTTAATGTTGGATGGCCCCAGGAGGGCTGCTGGGTCTGCATTTGTTGTGTCATGTCTTTTTGTTGCCTGTTGTGATGTTTGTTGTGTTTGAAAGAATGAGGCAAACAGAGAGTAAGGGGACTCTCACTTTTATCTCTCTATTCCTCCTCACTCATTTCCCATGTTAATGGCTATAGCTGGAGCCAACTGGGGTTAGTCTAACTCAAGACAGAGACTTTAAGGAATATTCCCAAGTAGCTGCCAAAACTCCCTTTGTTTTGGGGAAATTCCCTGTCTTCTCAGGACTGATATGGACTGCCTAACCCCTCCCCCTTCCTAGCAGAAAAGCATGGCGTCTGTTCCTCTTTTGGGGCTGATAAGCTATAAACTTGGGAATCTTTTCTCCACCTTCTGGCAGCACTTTGTTTTTTCTGTCTCCCCCTTCTCCTGTTTCTGCACCAACTTGGAGGCAGCCTGCGTAACTGACCTCTAGACCATCCTTGGTGCTTCCTGCACCACGGCTCCTTCTTTGTCAAGAAACAAGAAGAACACCCCCTGGACCTAATACCCCCCACTTCAGATCTTCCCACCCATGTCTCAGGTAAACATTTGAAGTGGAGTGGGCCCAAGGGGAATGTAAATCAGTATTTGAACTAAGTTAAGTTTGTTGGTTTAATTAGGAAGAATATGTCTTTTGAGTTAACAGCAGTAAATGTGAAACTTCAATCAAAGTTTACTTAAGGTCAAATGAGCTCGTGTTATTTGTTAAAATCTGTTAAAATCTATTAGCAAAGAGATGACTTAACTGATGGTTAATTGTCTGTCTTAAAGTTAATGGGTAATTTTTAAAGTAGCTTTCAAAGTCTTTGGTAACCTGAAACTTTAAAGTTTTGGTTGGATGAAAAATGGAATTAAAATGCAAACATCTATGTCTTAATCAAAATGGGATAAAATGATAAAGCATTAATAACTGGAACTAGGTTTGTGCTTTTGACTTCCTACTGCAAAGAAACTAAGAATATTTAAAACTGTTGGTAGACATGTTTTGTGCTTAACTGATTGATAAATTTACCATCTAAAGAATTCTGTTGTAACTGTTCACAATTGGTTAATACTTAGCCATCACTAGAGACTGAAGAGTTTCTAAGAGTACAACATTCTGCTAAGTGTAACTAATACTGATAGAAATAAGGGAAGCAACTCTGTATGTAGGAAAGTAGGAGATATGTAAGAAAGAGATAAAAAATGGGAAACCCAGTAAACTCACTATCTTAAGACTGCATGCTTAAGAATAACTTAAAAAAAAAAAAAAGAAAAAAGAAAGACCCTGGTATAAAAAAGTTGGTTTTCTCTCTGTTTAAAAGGGCGAGGTTTTCTTAGGTTAATTTATCTGCTGTTAAAAGAAAAAAGTAAATGGTTTTCTTTTTGCCTGCCCAGAAAACCCTGTTTCTATGTTTTGTTTTATCAGGTGTTTAAGATCCCTAATTATATTTAGGCATGTGTTTTAAAACTTTCTAAATTTTTTGCAACTGTCCACAAGATTCAAATTGTAAATGAATCTCTTTTTACTGACAAGGCTTTTCCTTGGTATGCTAAGTTACTCAGAAAGTACTGCAAAACCAATGATAAACCTTGGGTTACATTTGGGTAAATGCTGTAACTACTCTAGAGGTTCTATACATTTCCTAAAGTTTTAATGTTTTGATCTGGTCATCATTTGATATTTCTGAGTTTTTGTCATTTATAGTTATTTTAATTCTCTTGTAAATTGAGTTTTATCTTAAAGAAAATTCATATGGGAGACATTCAGGACAAATGCAGGTATTTGATATGTTAAAAATCCTGGAACTGAAATGGGTAAGAATTTCCAGAAGTAAAAGCTGCATTCAGACTAAACCAGAATTAGTAACATGGTAAACATAATTGTTTAGTAATGAACTAAAAGATTACAGTGTTGTATCTGTTATTTTAAACATTGCTCTAATGTTTAGTCTTCAGACTAAATAAACTTTTTCTGAAGATATCTGTGACTTACAGAAGTGTAAAAATATTCATTTGTAAACAAATCATTCAAATTTCTCTCTATCTGAACCCTCTAAAACTCAAAAGGTCTCAGCAAGTATTTTCTTCCATGACAATCAGTCATTTGCATAAGCTCAATAAGAATCTGTTCTCCTTGTAACAGGACACCATTGGAAACACTGGTTATTTTACCAAGGCTTTGACTGGAATGCCATATTTGAGAAAGACTCAGATATGACTAGACAGCTTAAAGGAACTAAGGTTGACCTTATAAAACCTGGAGCCGTAAAGCCCCTTGGAACTGTTGGCCTGATACCTTGCTTACAGAGATCCCAGCAGCCTCACCAGGTGAGTAAAGAATGTCACTTCCTGGCAGGTACAGGAACCTCAGGATACATTGGGGACCTCAGGAAGAGGAATTCGCTCAAATCAACAGGTATTGCATTCATGTTTGATGGCAACTACATGGCTTGGCTTCTGGCCTAAAGAGGCTACTAAAAGTTCAACCTAGAGACTCCTTACAAGAAGTTCCAGCAAAGCAGATTTTAAAAGATCTATATAATCACTTACTGTTCTTGCTGAGCTTATGTAAATAATTAGGCCAAGTTTGTAAAAACTGGACTTGTTTTTCAAATAAATTAGTCCTGCTTTGGCTATCTCTGGAAATGAGCGTTATTTTAGAGAGAAAAATTATGTTTTAATAATACACCTCTATGGGTGCTAAATTCTAAATTTGATTGTTTTTAAATGTTTGTTTGCCTAAGCTAGACAACTTGAGGTAAACTTCAGAGAAGTTGCACGATAGCTCGTTTAGTCAATCTTGGTTTTGCCAGTCAGTCAACCTCAGATATAAAAAGGAAACTTCAGAAAATTAAAGGAGGGAAGAATCTGATTGGGTTAGTGGGAATAGTGGAAATAACTGTTGAGGACTGACTTATGCTTGTGGGGGATGAGAGCTCTCTTACAGACTCTGCAGGAAAAGTATATCAGGTGTCCTGAGGGCCCTCTATGAGACTGGGCCACCCCTGGACCCTCATCGATGTTGGCCAGGTGACTGGGTATACGTCTGGAGATACCAACACCAGACACTGGAAGGGAACCTACATCGTGATCCTGATCACTCCCACCACTCTCAAGGTCAATGGGATTACTCCCTGAGTCCACTACACCCATGTCTGAACAGCTGACCCACACGCCGTTCTCAAGAACTTCATCCCAGAATGGAAAAGTCAGCCTGACAAGGATAATCCGCTAAAGCAAAGACTTCACCATTCTCACTTACCACACTAATGTTGCTTATGTTATGTCCCCATCACACCAGGGCCAATCCCCACCAACCACTTAACCTAACATGCCAGGTAATAAGTGGTTCTACATCAGAGATTGTATATTCCCTCTTAAAAATTGCCCCACTACAAGCTTGGTTTCCTGACTTGACCTTTGACCAACCACTGGACCTTGTTGCTGAGACCAGCCTGGACCCATGGTTGGGTTCTTCCTTAGGTTCCTCTGAGAGGGGGAAATGTGGAGGCTGAAAAAAATTAAGGCATCCCACCTCAAGTTTAGTGTTAGCATATGTGCAGCCATCTTAGCTTCGGCAGCCATCTTAGGCCTCTGTGACCGTACTTCAGTTCTGGGGATTATTTACCATATTTTTAGTTCTAGGAGAAACTTACCCTACCCCAGTTCTAGGACTTGTTTGCCATACTTTAGTTCCAGGAAGCTTTAGAAAAACAACCCGGCAACACCCTGGCAATTGCTAATCAGCTTACTGCAGGACTTGTTTACCATAAGTTTGAAATTTCCCCTCTACCCACCCAAGCCTCTTGTAATGACACATAAATACCCCTGCCTTAACTAGACTTGGAGTCCAAGTCCCTACTCCACTGTGTCGGGTACACTTGGGCCCAAGCTTAAGCTTGTCAAATAAACCCTCGTGTGATTGCATCGGTGTTGGCCCCTTGGTGGTCTCTCGGACACGAAAACTTGGGCATTACAGGATCATGGGGGGAAACTGTGGGAATCAGGGTGGTTAGGGACAGGGGCTTGAGTCCTCAGACCCAGGACAGCCACCGCTGATGCTGAGCCAGAGAGAGTGAGCGAAGAAGCCAGGTCTTGGTCCCTGAGCCACCAGCACACCTGAGAGCCTCTAGGTGGCGGCTCCTGTGGGGGGCAGGGAGCCTCGCCAGACTGCAGAACCACAGCCTTTTGCACTCTCCATGCGGTGCTACCAGAGTCTGAGTCATGCCCCACACCCCCCCTCACCCCCAGAGAGGTGCATGCAGGCGCCAGCCAGCAAAGCCACAGCATTTTGCACTCTCCACGCATACACTGTGCTGCCAGAGTCTGAGTCAAGCCTCACACCTCTTCCTGAGAGAGGTGCAGGCAGGCGCCAGCTGGCAGAACCACAGCCTTTTGCACTCTCCACCTGCTGTGGTACCAGACTGAGTTGTACCCTACACACCCCCCTGAGAGAGGTGCTGCAGGTGCCAGCCAGGACTCTCTCAACCCGGAGAGTCTGAGCAATCCCAGCCCAGGCCAGCGGGAAAATCTCAGTACGCTATATCTTCTTGGAACCTCTCTGGCGGTCTGAAGCTGCCCAGACAGCCACTGTTATCGTGGTTTTGGGTACAAGCAAGAGTTCCTGTGTCCCCAGAGACCATGACTGGGAACGTGCTCTGCCAGCAGCCAAGGGGGATTCATATGCTCTGGAGCACCCAGAGGGGAACAGACAGAGGCTTCTCTCTGAGAGGGAGGTCTGGGGGCAGTTTGCTTTCCTCTAAACATCCAAAAACCACCAAAAACTGCCAAGGCAAGAAAAAACAAATGAACAAACAAAAAAAAACCTCCAGAGAACAAAAGCCTGAAAAACCGGTTTCCTCAGACCCCACCCCCTTGATGGGGGCAGGAAGACTTACCTCAGGGAACAGTGCCTGAAACACCATGTGGCAGACCCCTCCCTGAGAAAGCCAACCAAAAAAAAAAAAAAAAAAAAAAAAAGACAATAGAACAACCACCACTACTTCATAGATACAACTTTTATTTTTAATTCATTCCCACTATTCCGGTTCATTTTTTTAGAGATAATTTTTTTAAAGATTTTATTTATTTATTTGATAGACAGAAATCACAAGTAGGCAGAAAGGCAGAGAGAGAGAGGAGGAAGCAGGCTGTCCACAGAGCAGAGAGCCCGATGCGGGGCTCGATCCCACGACCCTGGGATCATGACCCGAGCTGAAGGCAGCGGCTTTAACCCACTGAGCGACCCACGTGTCCCTAGAGACAATTTTTAACCTATTTACCATCACAGTGAGAAGTCCAGTATATCAAATTCCATAACAACCTTTCAACCTGAACTTTTTGATACATATACCTGTGTTTTTCTTTTGCTTTTCTATTTTTAAAATTAATTTTATTTTAGTTTAGTTTAGTTTAGTTTATTCTCTTTTATTTTTATTTTTTAATATTCATATAGAGTTAAACTTCAAGGCAATCCCCTTTCCCCAATCAATGCTACCCCTATAGGTAAACCAGTTTTTTTTTTCTTTTTATTTAAGCTTTATTTAAACATATAATGTAACCCCACCACCCTCTCCCAACCCCTCTCCCCCCCACCCCCCTCAGTTTGTTTTATGACATTAAGAGCCTCTTTTGGTTTGTCTCCCTCCCGATCCCATCTTGTTACATTTTTTCTTTTCCTACCACCTTAACCCCCACACCCGTTGCATCTCCACTTCCTCATATCAGGGAGATCATGTGATAGTTGTCTTTCTCCAGTTGACTTATTTCACTAAGCACAATACCCTCTAGTTCCATCCATGTCATCGCAAATGGTAAGATTTCATTTCTTTTGATGGCTGCATAATATTCCATTGTATATATATACCACTTCTTTATCCATTTATCTGTTGATGAACATCTAGGTTCTTTCCATAACTTGGCTATTGTGGACATTGCTGCTATAAACGTTCGGGTACACGTGCCCCTTTGGATCACTACATTTGTATCTTTAGGGTAAATACCCAGTAGTGCAATTGCTGGGTCATAAGGTAGCTCTATTTTCAATTTTTTGAGGAACCTCCATGCTGTTTTCCAGAGTGTTTGCACCAGCTTGCATTCCCACCAACAATGTAGGAGGGTTTCCCTTTCTCCACATCCTCACCAGCATCTGTCATTTCCTGACTTGTTCATTTTAGCCATTCTGACTGGTGTGAAGTGGTATCTCATTGTGGTTTTGATTTGTATTTCCCTGATGCCCAGTGATGTGGAGCACTTTTTCATGTGTCTTTTGGCCATCTGGATGTCTTCTTTGCAGAAATGTCTGTTCATGTCCTCTGCCCATTTCTTGATTGGATTGTTTGTTCTTTGGGTGTTGAGTTTGCTAAGCTCTTTGTAGATTTTGGATACTAGCCCTTTATCTGATATGTCGTTTGCAAATATCTTTTCCCACTCTGTCAGTTGTCTTTTGGTTTTGTTGACTGTTTCCTTTGCTGTGCAAAAGCTTTTGATCTTGATGAAGTCCCAATAGTTCATTTTTTCCCTTGCTTCCCTTGCCTTTGGCATTGTTCCTAGGAAGAAGTTGCTGCGACTGAGGTCGAAGAGGTTGCTGCCTGTGTTCTCCTCAAGGATTTTGATGGTAAACCATTTTTTAATCTCCCTTTATCCTAGGAAAGCTGAGTCCTTTAACAAAGATATCAAGATACATCCAGGAAGAATCAAAATAACCTTCCTCGCCCACACTGAGAATTTATAACCACTCGCCAACTTTTTCTTTCACCATCGTTTCGGTGTACTTGTTTTTGTTCTGGTAGTATATAAATCTTATACTTGGGGTTCTTTTTGACGAAGTCCTTATTTTGTTTATATATATATATATATATATACATATATATAAACATATATATATGTATATATATATATATACAACATGCAGCCAAGAATACTTTATCCAGAAACTCTGACATTCAAAATGGATGGAGAGGGACGCCTGGGTAGCTCAGCTGGTTAAGTGGCTGCCTTCGGCTCAGGTCATGATCCCAGCATCCTGGGATCAAGTCCCACATCAGGCTCCTTGCTCGGCAGGGTTCCTGCTTCTCCCCCTGCCTCTGCCTGCCACTCTGTCTGCCTGTGCTCGTTCTCTCTCTCTGACAAATAAATAAATAAAATCCTTAAAAAAAATGGATGGAAAGATAAAGAGTTTCTAAGACCAGCAAGGTTTTAAAAAGTATGCAACCACAAAGCGGACACTGCAGCAAATATTAAGGAGTGTTCTATAAAAGAGGAAAAATCCCAAGAATATCATTGACCAGAAATATATGGAGGCAATCTACAGAAAGAAAGACTTCAAAGGTAACACAATGTCAATAAAAATGTACCTCTCAATAATCACTCTCAATGTGAATGGCCTGCAGGTGCCCATAAAATGACACAGGGTTGCAGATTGGATAAAACGACAGGACCCATCCATATGTTGCCTACAAGAGACCCATTTCAAACCTCAAGATACACCCAGACTGAAAATGAAGGGATGGAGAATCATCTTTCATGACAATGGGCCTCAAAAGAAGGCCAAGGTAGCAATTCTCATATCAGATAAATTAGATTTTAAACTAAAGACTGTAGTCAGAGATACAGAAGGACACTATATAATTTTTAAAGGGACTATACACCAAGAAGATCTAACAATTGTAAATATTTATGCCCCCAATATGGGAGCTGCCAATTACATAAGAAAACTGTTAATCAAGATAAAGAGTCATATTGATATGAGTACATTAATAGGAGGAGATCGTAACACTTCACTCTCAGTAATAGACAAATCATCCAAGTAGAAAATCAATCAAGAAACAAGGGCATTGAATGGCACATTGGACCAGATGGATCTCATAGATATATACAGAACATTCCACCCTAAAACAACAAAATACTCATTCTTCTCAAGAACCTTCTCCAGAATAGACCACATACTGGGTCACAAATCAGGGCTCAACCAATACCAAAAGGTTGAGATTATTCCCTGCATATTCTCAGATTACAGTGCTTTGAAACTGGAGCTCGATCACAAGGAAAAATTTGGAAGGAACTCAAACACCTGGAAACTAAAAACCACCTTGCTTAAGAATGCTTGGATCAACCAGGAGATCAAAGAGGAACTTAAACAATTCATGGAAACCAATGATAATGAAGACACTTTGGCCCCAAAACTATGGGATACAGCAAAGGTGGTCCTAAGGGGGAAATAAATAGCCATCCAAGCCTCCCTGAAAAAAAAAAAAAAAAGAAAAATCTAGAATACACCCACTGTCTCTACACCTTAAAGAACTGGAGAATCAACAACAAATTAAGCCAACTCCACACACAAGAAGGGAAATAATAAAGATTGGAGCAGAGATCAATGACATAGAAACTAGACATACAGTAGAACGCATCACTGAAACTAGAACCTGTTTTTTTGAAAGAATCAATAAAACCAATAAACCATAGGCCACACTAACCCCCCAAAAAAGAAAGAAAGAAGGCCCAAATTAATAAAATTATGAATGAAAAGGGAGAGATCACAAATAATTCCAAGGAAATAGAAACAACCATCAGAAGTTATTATCAACAGTTATATGCCAGTATGTTAATCAACCTAGATGAAATGGATTTATTCCTGGAAAACTACAAACTTCCAAAATTGAACCAGGAAGAAATTAACAACCTGAATAGACAGATATCTAGTAATGAGATTAAAACAGTGATCAAAAACCTCCCAAAAAACAAGAGCCCAGGACCTGACGGGTTCCCTGGGGAATTCTACCAGACTTTTAAAGAAGAAATAACACCTATTCTCCTGACGCTGTTTCAAAAAATTGAAGCAAAAGGAACACCTCCAGACTCTTTATGAAGCCAGCATTACCCTGATCCCCAAACCAGGCTAAGACCCCACCAAAAAGGAGTAATATCACTGATGAATATGAATGCTAAGATTCTCAACAAGATCCCAACAAATAGGATCCAACAGCACATTAAAAGATTATCCACTATGACCAGGTGGGACTCACCCCTGGGTTGCAAGGATGGTTCAACATTCTCAAAGGAATCAATGTGATAGAACAAATCAATAAGAGAAGAGGGAAGAACCACATGGTCCTCTCAATTGATGCAGAAAAAAAAACATTTGACAAAATCCAGCATCCGTTCCTGATTAAAACACTTCAAAGCATAGGGATAGAGGGAACATTCCTGAACTTCATGAAATCTATCTATGAAAAACCCACAGCAAATATCATCCTCAATGGGAAAAAAAAACTCACAGCGTTCCCTTTGAGATGAGGAACATGACAAGGATGCCCACTCTCACCACTCTTGTTCAACATAGTATTAGAAGTCCTAGCAATAGAAATCAGACAACAAAGAGAAATAAAAGGTATCCAAATTGGCAATGAAGGAGTCAAACTCTCTCTCTCTTCGCAGGAGACATGATATTTTATATGGAAAACCCAAAAGACTCCACCCCCAAACTACTAGAACTCATATAGCAATTCAATAATGTGGCAGGATGCAAAGTCAATGTACAGAAATCAGTTGCTTTTTTATACACTAACAATGAAAACACAGAAAGGGAAATTAGCGAATTGATTCCATTTACTATAGCACCAAGAACCATAAGATACCTGGGAATAAATCTAACCAAAGAGGTAAAGGATCTCTATTCAAGGAACTACAGAATACTCATGAAAGAAATCGAAGAAGACAAAAAGGTGGAAGGCCATTGAAGAATAAACATTGTTAAAATGTCTATACTGCCTAGAGCAATCTATACTTTTAATGCCATTCTGATCAAAATTCCACCAGTATTTTTCAAACAGCTGGAGCAAATAATCCTAAAATTTGTATGGAATCAGAAGAGACCCTGAATTGCTAAGGAAATGCTGAAAAAGAAAAACAAAACTGGTGGCATGAGGTTACCTGATCTCAAGCTTTATTACAATGCTGTGATCACCAAGACAGCACGGTACTGGCATAAAAACAGACACATGGACCAGTGGAACAGAGTAGAGATCCCAGATATTGACCATGAACTTGATGGTCAAATAATCTTCGAGAAAGCAAGAAAAAATATACAGTGGAAAAAAGACAGTCTCTTCAACAAATGGTGCTGGGAAAATTGGACAGCTATATGTAGAAGAATGAAACTCCACCATTCTCTTACACCTTACACAAAGATAAACTCGAAATGGATACAAGACCTCAACGTGAGACAGGAATCCATCAGAATCATAGAGAAGAACATAGGCAGTAACCTCTTCGATATCAGCCACAGCAACTTCTTTCAAGATATGTCTCCAAAGTCAAAGGAAACAAGAGTGAAAATGAACTTTTGGGACTTTATCAAGATCAAAAGCTTTTGCATAGCAAAAGAAACAGTCAAAAACAAAGAGGCAACCCATGGAAGGGGAGAAGGTATTTGCAAATGATAGTACAGGCAAAAGGTTGATATCCAGGATCTATAAAGAACTTCTCAAACTCAACACACACAAAACATATAATCATGTCAAAAAATCTGCAGAAGACATGAACAGACAATTCTCCATTGAAGATATACAAATGGCTAACAGATACATGAAGAAAATGTTCATCGCCTCTGGCCATTAGGGAGATTCAAATAAAAACTACATTGCAATATCACCTTACATAATTTAGAATGGCTAAAATTAACAAGACAGTAAATAATATGTGTTGGCGAGGATATGGAGAAAGGGGAACCCTCTCACACTGTTGGTGGGAATGCAAGATGGTGCAGCCACTTTGGAAAAACAGTGTGAAGATCCCTTAAGAAATTAAAAAATAGAGTTTTCTTATGACTCTGCAATTGCACTACATGGTATTTACCCCAGTGATACAGATGTAGTGAAAGGAAGGGCCATCTGTACCCCAGTGTTCATAAGCAGCAATGTCCACTGTTTCCAAACTGTGGAAAGAACCAAGATGCCCTTCAACTGACAAATGGATAAGGAAGATGTGTTCCATATATACTGTGGAATATTTTGCCTCCATCAGAAAGGATGAATACTCAACTTTTGTATCAACATGGACAGGAATGTCAGAGATTATGCTGAGTGAAATAAGTCAAGCAGAGAGAGTCAATTATCATATGGTTTCACTTATTTGTGGAGCATAAGAAATAACACGGAGGACGGAGGACATGGGAAGATGGAGAGGAGAGGGGAGTTGGGGAAAATTGGTGGGGAGACGAATCATGAGAAACTGTGTAATCTGAAAAACAATCTGAGGGTTTTGAAGAAGTGGGTGTGAGAGGTTGTGTGAGCCTGGTGGTAGGTAATATGGAGGGCACGCATTGCATGGAACACTGAGTGTGGTACATAACAGTGAATTCTGGTACACTGCAAAGAAATTTTAAAAATAAATAGATAAATAAATAAATAAATAAATATAAAATAAATCAATCTAAAAAAAGAAAAGAAAACTGTACTGTCCATGATAATGCAGACTGGTGCAGACACTGTGGAAAACCATATGGAGTTTCCCCTAAATACTAACAAATAGAACCACTCTATAATCTGGTAACCATGCTTCTGGAGGTCAAATACAAAATATAGAACCACTAATTCAAAGAGATACATGAACACTTGTGTTTATTGCTGTGTTATCTACAAAAGTCAAATTATAGAAGCTGTCCAGTGTCAATCCATTGATGAATGGAGAATGAAGGCATGGCATACATATACAATTAATTATCATTAAACCATAAAAAAAAATGAACTCTTGCCTTTTGCATTGACCTGAAGGGATCTAGAAAGTATAATGTAAGTTAAATAAGCCAGTTAGAGAAAGACAAAAAAAATATATGATTTCATTCATATGTGGAATTTAAGAAACAAAATCAATGAACAAAGAATTAAAAAAAAAAAGAGGCAGAGAGAGGCAAAAGCAAAGAAAGAAACAGACCCTTAACTATAGAGAATACACTGATGGTTATAAGAGGGGAGGTGGGAGGAGGATGTGTGCAACAGAGGAAGAGGAGTAAGGAGGGCACTTGTCCTGATGAACACTGAGTAATGTATAGGATTGTTAAGTCACTATGTTGACACTAATAAAACACTGTATTTTAGCTATACTGGATTCAAATTAAAAAAGAACAAGTGAATATAAAATAATAAAATAAAAATAAATTAGGAGAATAATTGATTTTAATGTCTCATAGTGTATGGCTCCTCATTTTGTGGGTAATATAAGAATAATTGCCAAGAACATGTATATGAAAAGATGTATAAATATATTTAGTTAAATAAAATATTCAAATGTACATATTTAATTATAGGTAATCTTTAAATAATTTTCAAAACATTTTGATAAACGAAATCCTTAAAGTTTCGCTGAGTTAGATTAAGTAATAATTTAAGGTCAATTTGTTAAATATCTAGATAATGTCCAGATAAGATAAAATAATGAAACATTAATTACTAAACATCGTTTTCTATATTCTGGCTTGTTACAGAGGAACTAAAGATAAATGTAGGTCCATTGGCAAAAATTTTTGGCCTGCTTATTGAAATATTCTATAAAAAAGTAATGTTTCTAGAAATTATGAAATATAATCATATAATTGTCAAAATGGTGATATAACACACAGTTAACTAGAGCTTGCTACTTAAATTTTGGTAAATTTGGTAAAGAAATATGTAAGTAGGGTGGAGATATACCTTTTTTTTTTTTGGTTGGCAAAAGGAAGTTGGAGAATGACTTTTTTCCATTTATTTATTTTCATTTATATATTTATTTTTACAACCATATAATGTATTATCAGCCCCAGGAGTATATGTCTGTGAATCGTCAGGTTTACACACTTCATAGCACTCACCATAGGGAGAAAGATTATTAAAAGGAAACTTTGGGGGTCTCCTAGGTGGCTTAGTCCCTCAAGAATCTGACTTAGGCTCATGTCATGATCCCAGTGTCCTGGAATCAAGCCCAGCATCAAGGTCCCTGCTCACTTTGTAGCCTACTTCTCCCTCTTACTCTTCTGCTCCCCCTGCTTGAGCTCTGCCCCCCACCATCTCTGTGTCAAATAAATAAATATAATCTTTGAAAGGAAAAAAGGAAACTTTGGAAAGGGATTTTGTGCATGGTCAGCACTGACACTGGAATAAATAAGTTCTTTTTTTTCTTTACTTTTTATTGTGTTATGTTAGTCACCATAAGATACATCATTAATTTTTGATGAGGTGTTCCAAGATTCATTGTTTACGTACAACACCCAGTTCTAATACAAAAAGTAAGCTGTTTTTTTTGATTTAGAGTTTTTTTTCCCCCTATCTCTTGAAAGGACAATCTTTTTGTTTGTTTTTAACATTTGATCTACTTTTGGTAATAGGTTATCATTTAAGTGATCTTCCTAGAAAACACGGATCCTGTGTTTTCTCTTGTATTTGTATAGGTATAGAAATGTTGTAGAAACTGAAATTTCTGGAAACCTGATATAACCTAGTATGGTGTGATCACCTGTAATAACTCTCTTATCTTCTGAAACTGCTGTCATCAAAACTGAGGCCCCCACTAAAAACACTTGAGCCAGAATATCAGAAAAATGCCCCAGCTTGCTTGCATGCAAAGGCAGCCAGTGAAAGAATCTATAAAGATCTTGGCACATGTGGGTAAAACTCATTCTGCTGCTGCTGCAAAAAAATCCCTCAATGCAGATTTTTGCCATTCAGATGTAAGGGTAATATGGCAGCATTTGGTTCTGAACCAGAGAGAATAAGATTAGTCGGCAATTGTTGTAGGTTGAACAAGTAGTCAGGACTTTAGGAAACCCCAGACAGATGCTTCCTTCTACTGAGCTCACTGGCTAACCCTATTTTTTTCTTGTTCTTTTCATTCATCACTCAACATAGTGTGTTTAAGATGACTCTAATTACTAAAATCAAGCTACATGTTAGTGGGGGAAACTACTATAAAATCGTGAAAACAGTCCACCAGCAATGCTTGATTTGTGAAGTACATTATTCTTGAAAAATTGTTTTTGTCCCCTGAGGCCTCAAACCTCTTGCCTCTGGACATTGGTTCCTGTGGTTGGTCTTTATTCAGTTATCAAAATATTCTCCTTATTGAATCTATTATTTCCAGTTAGCTGGAAGCTTTCCCCTGCTACAAGGCTGATGTGTTCACAGTGGAAAAGAAACTGTTGAAAAATGTTTCCCCCTTGCAGTATACCTTCACAATCTTCAGTGATTGAGACTCCCATTTCATAGGTCAAATTATACCACCCTTAACAAAACGTCTGTAAATATCTTGGAATCATCACTGTTCCTATCACCTCCCATCATAAGGCAAAGTTGGGAGAACTAATGTGACCCTGACACTTAGCATTTTTTTTTAGTTTAATTTATATTGATTTTTTATTAATTTATTTTTTTAATTTAAACATATAATTTTAAACAAGCCTAAACTACTGGACTTCCTGGTCTAAGGTAATGCCTTTGGTCCTGCTGACTGTTTGCAGTGCCCTCTTTGGGCCTGTAAACTTACTCTCCTGACATAGTCACTGGCAGACCAATGTCTGTTGGCATAAACTTTCTGCTGATCCCTGTTGTCTCATGCTAGTATGACCAGCTATGGTAAGTCTTTAATGTTTTACATGCAATCTTATCACTGAGAGGTTAAAGAAGCCTTCCCAGATCCTAGTTAGAACTTTCCTTTTGGCCATAGTCTATCACCTGGTGACAGTATTCTGGAGAAGTCATCAGAAGTACACAGCTTTTGAATGCCACAGAAGGGGATCTTCCCAAGTGCTCCCTATCAATGGCATTACTACAGTACTAGAATATGCTGAGTCTTGGGTACACATCCAGAGCTAAAGAAAGCATTTCCTGACACCTGCTCCTGTACAAACACTAGAGACTCCATGGCAAATTGATGAGGAAGAGAAGTAGCTGACATGGAGGTAGACTGATTTCCCCCAAGACA
Source organism: Taxidea taxus jeffersonii (assembly GCA_003697995.1). NCBI lineage: Eukaryota > Metazoa > Chordata > Mammalia > Carnivora > Mustelidae > Taxidea > Taxidea taxus. The sequence continues at coordinate 60,519 of RCUC01132167.1, read as the reverse complement.
ACAGAGAAAGTCTTCATCCTTAAACTAAATGTGAAACCCTTTCTCCCTTGCCTTTCCTTCCCTCTGGCATAACCCTGGAAGAATAACACCCTCAGCTATATGTCCCAACCCATTTCTACAAAAGGGATTAAATTCTGTCCCTCAGTTTCCACAAACAAAATAAGATGTTTCATTAGTTGACTCTACTGAATTTACATCATTAAGTTAAAAAAGACCAATAAGGAGACATTCATTATTCAGGATTTGTTTCCTTTGGCAAGGCCCTACTTCCCTGCTTAAGAGTAAATTTACATGGCAATTTCATCAGGACACTTTGCTTATCCCCTAAAGATATTCCAGAACATGTAACTAAGGCAGTAGCTGCCCAAGACAGAATCTTAGATATCCTGGCCAAGGATTCTCCTGACAATAAGGTTGTACCTGTTTAGCTTTTAGCTGAGCATGGAGGTGTCTATACTGTGACCAACACCACAAGGTGCACCTAGATAAACACTTCCCAGGAAGCTGAAACACAACTACATAAGATCACTGAGCAAGCCACTTGGCTTAAAAAAAAGTGATTCTTTCACTGGGGTCTCTCTGACTTATTATGATTTCGATTGGTTTGGGTCATGGGAACCATAGTTTCAAAGTGCATTCCAACTAGTGAAAATTATCCTGCTTATAAAGATTATAATCATCTGCCTCATACATTGTATTCTCTCAGAACTTGTAAATGCATGATCTGTATGTTAACCACTGGGCAAATAATCTCCCTAGGTCTTGACTAACAGAAAAAGAATGAAGAGGGTGATGGATCCAAAATTTGTGAACCTGACATCATAACCTGTGAATATCATAGAGATTAAGCAAAAACATCATGGCATGTGAATACCATGCAAAGGACCAACAAAAGCTGTGAGAACTACCAAACGGTAGCTGAAAGTAGCGCCAATGCCTTCCATTTTGATCCCCTCTCTAACTTAAGCTAAGAGTCTGATCAGAAGGGGGAATTGTGAAAAATAAGGTCATAGGGACCTACAAAGCCACTGAAGTTAAGGCATCAACTCAGTAAACCAAGACTTAATACTTAAAATTATACTTTCAATCCCCCAGGAATGGAGACTTTAACCAGTCAACATAGCAATTCCCAGTCAACACTGGACTTTTGCCAATAGACCCTTTCCCTTTCCCTTAGGAGAGCATTTTTTACTACAACAATAGATTCTTTGCTAAGAATTTCTATTTCTCTTCTCTTACTTTGAAAACATTTCATTTCTTACCACTCAATGGAGTTCCTTTCTATTTGCTAGATGAGATGCTGCCGAATTCATGAATCCTCAATAAGTCAATCATCTATCTAAAATGTATCCAGTTGAATATTGTTTTTGAACAGATAATCTCTGGTGTCTCCCCAGGGAAAGGTATTTCAACAGGACATGGGGGCTGTCTGATGGCAGAAGCTCTTGAGGAAAACCCCTGTCCGCTGGATACCACTCGCATGAGCCTTCTGCAGTTAAGAGGAATACAGGTTATTCTCCAATTGCCCTCTGAAAATGCCCCCAAATAGTTTTATTCTCTAAATGGTTTATAGCAATCCACCAGCCATCCTGCTCCCCAGTCCACAGCACACAAATCATGTATCCAGGCTCTGCCACCCTTAGACCTACAGAGTTGTAATTCTACTCTTAGATCTGTACTCATTCCAAAGTGATTTCTTGTTTAGAAATTCCTGAAAGAACAGAGACTTCTGATGTCAGAGTTGAGCTCTGAATGTGTCCCTTGGAAGCACTGGAAATGCCCAGACTTGCTGAAGTGCTCCCTGTAGCCCACAGCAGAAGCACTTCTCTGCACAGTCTGATCTTGCACTGAAACAGGTTCTATGTGCTGGTATGGTCACCCCAGAGATTAAAGAGCTTGTTGTCACCCTAAATGTCTACACTGTTTCTGAGGAACTGGCAGGACTTAAATCATCTCTGGCCTCTGCTCCACACTCACAGGAATCTGGCCAATAGTAAGAAGAAGCCACCATTGCAGAGTCCTCCATTTCCAAGAATAGAAAGTGAAATCAAAGTTTTGAGGGTTCTCTCCCAAGAAACACAGTCATTGTCAGGAAAGGAAACTGAAAGGAACCATGGCCACAGAGCTCCCTGTTGATTCTTGATATTGAAAATGTTTTCACATCTTGGTCTTCTGTAGGTTTTCATTTGTTTTGTGATTTTTAGAGTAATACCTACTCAGGTCCTCTGCCCATTTTAAGTCAGAGGTTGTTTTTTTAGCATTGAGTTGTGTAAATTCTTTATACATTTTCTATTTTGTGGCACCTGGGTGGCTCAGTGGGTTAGGCCTCTGCTTTTGGCTCAGGTCATCATCTCAGGGTCCTGGGATCATGACCCTGCATAGGGCTCTCTGCTTAACAGGGAGCCTACTTCCCCCTCTATCTCTGCCTGCCTCTCTGCCTATTTGAGATATCTCTCTGTCAAATAAATAAATAAAATCTTTTAAAAAAATTTCTCCCTCTTCCTCTGCTCCACCCCCTGCCACATTCTCTCTCCCTAAAAATTAATTAATTAATTAATTAATTAATTAAAACAATATCATCAAGGCAAGGGAAACAAATGGACAAAACAGTTATTAAAAAAAATAATGGGGACACCTGGGTGGCTCAGTTGGTTAAGTGGCTGCTTTCAGCTCAGGTCATGATCCCAGTGCCCTGGGATCGAGTCCTACATTGGGCTCCTTGCTCGGTGGGGAGCCTGCTTCTCCCTCTGCCTCTGCCTGCCCCTCTGTATGCCTGTGCTCACTCTCTCTCTCTCTCTCTCTCTGACAAATAAATAAAATCTTTAAAAAAATAATGAAGTTTGAAGGCTCATCTTTATTTTTACCCTATTCTAAGACTTATTAGAAAAATTCCATAATAGGGACATTTTGACATTGGATAAAGGATAGATTTACATAAAAGTTGAAGAGTATATAGAGTGCAGAAATTGACCTAAGTATGATCAGATTGGTCTTGACAACTTTCTAAATAAGTCAATGCAGAAAAATATTTCTTCTCAAGAATATTGCCAGAACACCTGGATGCCAATATGGGAAGGGGGGGTTGTAGAGAAGAGAATGATTCAAATTAGCCTTGACTGAGTCCAGCCTCTGTGTCTAGGTGGTCAGGGAGACTGTTCTCTTGCTCTTCCAGGAGTCACAGAAACAAAGTCCAAAAAACACTGTGCAGGGGGAATATTCAGACAAGATCGGGCATGTTCAGGGTGGTATGGCCGTAGACAGGAGGAATATTCAAATATATTAATCCTTCAATTCTTTATTTTATGTACAAGGACATGAGGTCCAGGGTGTTGGTATGATTGCCTGGTCTGTGGTGGAGCTGAGCCAAAGTCTGGGGCTAGTGGGAAAGAGAGTAAGAGACAGCTGCTGTTGGGGTAGCCAGCAGGCCTCTCAATTCTGCATTAACTGGTGGACTGAACATGTGGAGCGCAGGAAGGAGACCAATTTCATATGAACTCTCACATGTCCTCCACAGCTGGGTCTCCCTCATTTTTCTCTTTAATTACAAGTCCTAGGATACTCTTCATCCTTAATTGAAGTATAGTTGACTCATAATGCTACATGAGTTTCAGGCATACAACATAGTGAGTGGGCAGTTCTACAGCCCATGCTGTGCTTACCACAAGTGTAGTCACATGTGCAACTATACAAACCAACAGTGACAGAACCAGAGTGGCTGTAGTCCCTAAACAGCATCTTCTGTCAATCCTGGGACACTTGTGACCTGAGACACATGTCCCTCCTCTGCACTACAGAGTTGGCCTTGGGCAATCTTCTTCCCGTTCTGCCCACATTTCAATTGTCTGCTTCTTCCCACTGGCCTCTGAGAATACAGAGGGTAGGACCTCCCTTACTATGGAGGTGCTGAGGGTCACAGTCACATGCTGATTTATGAAATGAAGGCCAATGTGGTAGGCTCAAAGGAGCATCCACCCAGATAGGAAACATTTTACTCCGCCAGCCAGGACACCGATCATGCAACAGACAGCCTGAATATCTTAGTCTTCAGCTAGTGATAGCAGAAGCACAGTGCTAATGTTTGCTTTTCTGGGCTTCTTGACTCATTTCAGTCCCTTCTCAGCACACCCACGTTCCTATCACTGAGTTCATGGGACTATTCACTGTATGTTTACATCTGAAAATGTCACTCAATAGGAGGTGATGTAATGTCTTTGGGATAGCCAACTTTTTGATCCTCTGGGGTTGGCAAAAAGCAAAATGCAGAAAGTGTCTATTGAGACCATGAATCATAAAACATTTCTTTGGTCAAATCCAGTGATGTAATTCAACCACTGTTTTTTTAAAATATTTTATTTATTTTTTTTGACTGAGAGAGAGAACACAAGCAGGGGGAGTGGGAGAGAAAGAAGAAGGCTTCCCATGGAGCAGGAAGCCCTGTGTGGGAGTCCATCCCAGGACCCTTGGATCATGACCTGAGCCGAAGGCAGACACTTAATGGCTGAGCCACCCAGGTGCCCTTCAACCACTGTTACAGCATACACAGAGAATTTTCACTGCTCTAAAAGGCCTCTGTGCTCCAGGTAGTCATCCCCACTCCCATCCCTCCCTTGGGAACCACTGATCTTTGTATGGACTATCTATACTTTTACTGTCTTCAGAAAGTTACATGGTTGAGTCATTCCTTTCCAGATTGGTTTCTTTCACTTGGTAATATTCATGGACATTTCTTCCATATCTTTTCACATCAGCTGCCAAGTGATGGGCCTTCTGAATGCTGAGTGATCAGTGGAGGTGCTCCAGGGTGCTAGTCTGTGGTGACACTTTTGAACCTCAAGGATGCTACAGTTTTCCACGGAGACACACAGGTGACCATGCGAAGAATGAGAATGCAATTGGCATTGGGCCTCTCATTGGCAACATGGCATGCTTGAAGGACATATTTCACAGATTCCTAAGAGGAAATGATGTTGTATCCAGAATCCTATACTCAATTAAAAATTTATTGAAAATTATCCCAAAATAAAGGCATTAGTTGGAAATACAAGGACTTAAAAGGTTTGCCACCCAGAGAACTTTGTGTTTTTCTCTTTGTTTGGGAATAGACTCAATGTAAATGAACAAGGAATCCAGGAAGCAGCAGCACCACCAAGGTAATGGATGGGTGTACATGAGGCTGTACTCCAAGCTGGGAGACTAGTCCAAGTAAGAATAGAGGAGTTTCACTGGACACTTTCATAGAGGAAAGGTGTTCTGGATTAATGTCATGGCTATTAAGCTTTAATATCCAAGGGCTAAGGAAATGGCATCCTATATTATTATGACAAAATGACATAATGCCATTCTCTTTCCCTTTCTATGTTTCTCCCAGACTTCTTTAATTATTTTCTCCCTTAGCTACTCAGATTTGATGACACAGGTTTGTCTCTTCCCCTATGTGAGTCCAGTCACTTTACTTGAGTTTTGGTAGACATCAAGATCATAATTACTGAATCATAAGCATAAACCAAAATCATGATCACATTATAACTTTTAAAAACTGTCAGGTGTGGGGTGCCTGGGTGGCTCAGTGGGTTAAAGCCTCTGCCTTAGGCTCAGGTCATGATCCCAGGTCCTGGGATCGAGCCCCGCATTGGGCTCTCTGATCCACAGGGAGCCTGCTTCCCCCCTCTCTCTGCCGCTTCTCTGCCTACTTATGATCTCTGTCCATCAAATAAATAAAATCTTAAAAAAAAAAGAAACCTGTCAGGTGTGCTTAACATGTTGACAAGTAGAGAAGAGAAAAAAATACTCTAAGGAAAATGGGATAATTGACCAATACTTCCTAAGAGTGAGGAAGTAGGACATATTGCCAGGCTTGTCCAGAAAACACAATATAATTTATTAATTGAAACCTTAACAGAAACCTAAGGAAGACCTAAAACCACATACAACTGGCAGAAATTCTGAGTGTGGAAACTCAATATCAGCTAAGTTCTTGGTCCTTCATTACTAAGTGATTTTGTACTTAAGAGAGACAGAGGCAAAGACACAAATAGTTAAAATTGGTTATAGGGGAATAGGGCTTGGATGGGGGAATAGGGCTTGGATAGGGGTGAGAGGATTTTGCAATTAATTTTATAATCCCCTGTATTGTCGTGGTTCACAACTGCATACTTTTGTATTCTGTCCCCCTCCTCTTCCCTTGCATCCTTATCTGTCTCTCTTTCACCCTTTTCCATCACCCTCTGTCCTTCCCAGCCCCTTTCTCTCTCCTCTCAACCCACCAGTGCCCCTTTCAATGCCCTTCTTCTCTGATCTTCTGTCCCCTCTGCCCTCCCTGTGTCCCTCCCCATCTCTCTTCATTCCCTTTCCTTCCCCCCTGTCTTTCCTCCACCTCTCTCTGTCCCTCCCCACAGTGCTCCCACTCCCCTGTGTCTCTCCTTGTCCCCGTTCATTCCCCCTCTATCACCCTGTGTCCACCTTCCTTCCCCCTGTCCCTCTCCTGGTTACCTCAGCATTCTGAATGTCTCTCCATAGTCCTCCATCCTCTTCCATCCCCTCTTCAGTCCTCCTCTGTCCTCTTCAGCCCCCTCCTTTATTATGTCCCCCTCCACTTCCTCAGCCTCCTTCCCCCCCACTCCACTTCCGTCCTTCTCCCAGTCCCCTTCAGTATCCCCTCCTCTGTCCTCCTGTGATCCTTCCCTCCCATCCTACTCCATCCTTCCCAGTGCCTCCCAGTACCCCCCCCCCGTTCCCCTCTTACCTCCTCCATCCTCTTCCCTCTCAAGGCTCAGTGTTATTACAAGTATTTAAGATCTGTGAATTTTCTCCTGCTCGGAACTCTGTGGCCAGCATCTTATAGGCTGGACTGGGAAAGAGAATGGATCAGATTACTTAGTGGACTCTCTTCCTGGGGGCTACACACAGTATTGCCAGGTGGGTGTTCACAGTACCATAATGTTTGCTCTGCTGATTTCCCCTTTAAAAAAATCTACCACTGTATGTGCACAAATGCAAGTTTAAACTATTTTATCATTCAAGACTGCCTCTTGGGCTGAGGAGTGTCCCTGTGAGCCCCATGAGGTCTTCTATCTCTTGATGGCTTCCCTTCCAGACCCATCTATGTGGCCTTCTGATGTTGCTGGGGACCAGTCCTCACAACCAAATGCTCAGGTTTCTGCCTCAAAAAGCATACAGCCCATTCTGTAGGGCAAACTTCATGATGACCTGCTGGTCCTGGGGTGCAGCTCTTCTCCTCCACCAGCACTGCCCACTCGCCTATCCACAAGTGGATGCTCTTGCTTCAGGGCTCCCCACTCTCCTTGAGCATAAGGCCTGGACCCCACCCACAACAAGAGGAAATTGCTGAGAGTCCTGCCTGAGTGTGCAGACACCACACCAAGCCATCAGCTGCCATGCAAATGTCCTACCTAAGTGAGTCCTTCCCCACTTTTGTAGTCCCCCACACCAAGCTCCTCCTCTAATGGGGCAGTAGGAGGAACAGGCAGGAGAGAAACTGGCTCTTCCTGTCACAACTACAGGAGTGTCACTCAGTTGGAGGAGGGGCAGACCAGGGAAGGGGAGATTTAAATTCTACAAGGGTCTGGTGATTGTATGTTAGACTAACTAGACCTCTACCCCCCTCAGTGTGATCGGGAGTCAGGATATTTCCTAAGCCCTTCCTTCCTAGGAGAATTGATGTGCCTTTCCTCTGAACAGAGAGGACATAGCAAAATCCTCATAAATCATACTTAGCAATTTCCTGATGTTGAACTAGGAGCAGCAAGTCTGACCCTGGACCCTGAGGTGTGCATACTGGGGGCCCCAGCACACCAGGAGCTGCAGCCACAGCAGACCAGAGACAACCAAACAGGGCACCCAGCCCCAGAGTGATTCTCACACACTGCTGGGGAGCAGCCCAGCCCTAGGGAGGCCCCAAGTGGGAGCTTCCTATCACCCCATCCCTGCCAGGGTACTGAGTCTCAGGGGCATTTCCTACCTGGGTACCAAGGGCTGTAATTGCTGTCTATGCCTGCTCATCTGTATCCACAGCTAGACACAGCTAGAAGGTAGGTTCATGTGTGAGCTTGCATCTTTGTCTTGCAGTTGTTCCTACCTGGAATTGCAGACTCCCCTGTTCCTTCTTCCTCCCTGAATGATTTCTCAGTCTTTCTCCCATCATACCACAGATTGTCTCTCTATGTCACACATGGAATATGTCTCTGACATCTCCAAAACATGGCAGGAGGGAGAGAATCATGACTGACTCCACACAGAAGAATATGTGCAGCAACAATCTGAAGAGAACCGAGATATTCCTTTTTTAAATCTTCTGCTTTCTTGAGTAATATAATGAGGACCTATGCACGGCACAATTACCTCAAGAAACAGACCATCTCTCACAACCTGTACCTCCTTCTGTGTTCCTATTCACTCCAGCTCTCTCCACAGTCCCTGGGAAACAAGTTCATTATATTCATGACTATGATTTGGTCTTGACTTTGTTCTTGCTTGCATATGCTTACCTGAGCAGTATATGGTTTCATTTCCATGAAATTTTATTGAAGGCATATTTTACTGGTTCTTACTATGTAATTTGCACACAATGCTGAAAGACTAATTCCTGGCTATATAGCTCTGGTTCACTCCTGTCAACTCTGAGCCTCTCAGCTTCTGCCTAAGTTCTGTGTCTGTGGCTTTCTCTCCTCATTCACAATTACAGAGACTGCTGCTAGGAGCAAACATCCATGTCTCCTGTACAGTTTTCAGAGTGGCTCTCAGCTCAATTCTGAGGACTGGAAATGCTGATTTTGAAGTACAGGAACCTGCACTTTTATAAGATTCAGCCTTATTGTTTCTTCAAGTGATCATATTGATTTCCATTCCCAGAAGCCATGGTTCAGAGATTCTGTCAAACCACATTCCCATCAATATCCAGTAGTTTCCAATATTTGAAATATCCCAACTGTATTAATGGATGATGTCACATCATAGTGTACAAATATGCATTTGCCTCACCTCTAGTTACTCTGTGGTACTGCCTCTATTTTATTTTCTCATGTTTTTCTGAGAAAGTTCTGTTTCTGACTTTTGCCCACCTCCATGCTGGGTTGTTTCACTTTTTCTTAGTGATTTCTTGAATTTGTTAGTTATCAATGGAAAGCATTCCATTGAGTCATAGCTGACTACATTTGTGCAAATCTCTTCCCCAGATTTGTGGGGATTTTTAAACTTCCTTTATATTTGTTTTCATGAAGAGAAAGTTTCATTTAATGTGGTCAAAGTTATCAATCACACTTTTCTATGTAATTTTTTAAAGCCTTTATTTATTTATTTGAAGGAAAGAGAGCCAAAGCAGGGGGAGCAGCAGGCAGAGGGAGAAGCAGGCTCCCCATTGAGCAGGGAGCCTGATGGGGCACTTGATCCCAGGACCCCAGGATCATAACCTCTACTGAAGACAGACATTTAACCAACTGATCCACCCAGGCATCCCTGTTCATGTGATTTATACAGCTGTCATCTTTGTATCTTTATATAGGTATCATCACATTTAAGACGGGAGATCACTTGCTGTGATGAGCACCACATGTTGTAAGAGGTGAAACACTAAATTCTACACCTAAAACCAATATTAGTGTGTGTAACTAGGTGATATTTAAATAAAAACTTGGACAGAAAAAAAGAAATCATTCTCTAAGAAAAACTAAGTTTTCTTTTCCCATCCTTATTTGAAATGTAGATTTAGGTCCTACAACTATTTGTTGTTGCTTATCATCAGGGATATAAGGAGAGATGCAGGAACCTCTGTCCACATGGGGAACCTGTTTGTCAACTTAATTTAGTAGACAGTGCCTTGTGTACCCGTTGAAACCCCATACACATCTCCCATGCAGCAGAGTTCCACACATGCCTGAATTCCCTACAGGGCTCTGTGTTCCTTCCTGTGTGTCACTTGGTTGATCTCTGGACCAGCATTGAACAGCTTAGAGAGCGTAGCATGGAAATAAATATTACCTGATACAACAAATCCCCCTATGTTCTTCTTCACAAGAAACTTTTTTTAAAAATTTTACTCTTGATCATCCATACAAATCTTAGAATCTAGGCTTCTTCCTCCTTTTCTGTGCCCTCCTTCTGCTGTCTTAATCAAATTTTGTCAGAGAGCTTCCTGGTAATTTGACCCTGCAGGTTCATTCATGCCCAAGCAAGTCAAAGAGGCAGCCACCAACAGGGCTTCTAAAAATGAGAGAAACAGAAAGGCAGAGAAACTTTAAGAGTTCTTCTCCTTTCTGATGAGAAATATTTCTCATTCATTGGAATCTTTGGAACCTTGCTCACAGTCTTCCTCCCTGCCCCATGGGAGTCTTGGCTAGATGACCTTACAGGAGTCATCAGCGACCTGTCTCTCATGGATCCTGGTGTCTCTCTGCCCTCCCCTCACTCCTGAACCACATGAAGTCCAACACCTTTATGTTTCTTTTCTTGGAACTGTTTATTCTGTGGGGAAATAGTGGCACCATTTTCATGTACTGCAAACTCAGCCAAGTCCTCCTGATGGAGAGGCTCATGTCAGGGGGTGTGGTCCTTCTTGCTGCATTTCACACCTGACCCAGACAGGATAGAGGCTTCCAGCTCCTTACTCAGTGTGGAGACTTCAGAAGCACCAAATGCCTGCATTTCCAAGAGAGGACATATCTAGACTGTTCCTGTGCCTGGAGCTCCATATAGTACTTCACTCAGCCTTGTCTGTGGTATTAGTGGAAACCGTCATGATCTCTGAAATCAGAAACTTCCTTTCTCTCCAGAGCTGTTAGGTCAGAACAGTGTGTACTTATAATCACAGGACTGTAAGGAGTGTTTGTCTGGAGGGTTTATGGGTAGGGGAGGCTGGTGGAGAAATAAGATTCATCCAGCTGCTCATGCCAAACTCTTTGAAGAAGAAAAATCTAGGCTGAAAATGTCTATTTCTTTTTTTATTTAATGAGATTTTTTAAAGAATATTTAGAAGAAGCAGAATGTTTACTGGCCATCTCTCACTGGAAACTGTGCCATGTTTTAATGCAATCTAGCCCTTCGTTACTGTAGAGCAATTTCAAAACTGTGTTTTGATAATTGGTAACAATGCAAAATAATTCTTTTGTTGGGCACTTTTTTCATCTCTTTAGGCTACAACAAAATACCACATACAGAGTGGCTAATGAACACAAACGTATTTCTCATATTGCTGGAGGAAAGGAAGACCCATATCGGGGCACCTGTAGATGACTCAGGTAAATGCACAGTAAGCTGCCACAAGACATTTGTAACTGATGAGGGGACAGAAGGCTGGCTGAGGACAAAGCAAAAGCTGACACCTTTCAATCTCCTCCCCTCCTGGGTGGGACTTATGTGACATTCTTTAGGAATCTCCCACCCATCTTAATATTAATACCTTGCCAGAAGGCAAAACTACCTTGGTAAAGGCAAGGTCTCTGGTATCCAGTATCTTGCAGGTCCTCTTTATTTTTATTTATTTATTTTTAAGTTTTATTTATTTATTTATTTATTTGACAGAGAAAGATCACAAGTAGGCAGAGAGGCAAGCAGAAAGAGAGAAGCAGGCTCCCTGCTGAGCAGAGAGTCCAATGCGGGGCTCAATTCCAGGACCCTGAGATCATGACCTGACCCAAAGGGAGAGGCTTAACACACTGAGCCACCCAGGTACCCCAATGCAGGTCCTCTTTAGCATATGAAAGTTCTATTGAAACTTCCCTTTTCCCCTTTTCCTTACTTCTCCCACCCCCATGGTACATAACCTGCTACTCCTCACAACCTGGGGCAGCAGCTCTTCCTGCCCAAGGGTCCTGTCCCCGTTTTTTTTTTTTTTTTTTAAGATTTCATTTGTTTTTTTTTTGACAGAGATCACAAGTAGGCAGAGAGGCAGGCAGAGAGAGAGAGAGGAGGAAGCAGGAAGCAGGCTCCCTACTGAGCAGAGAGCCTGATGCGGGGCTCGATTCCAGGACCCTGAGATCATGACCCGAGCTGAAGGCAGAGGCTTCAACCCACTGAGCCACCCAGGCGCCCCATATCCCTGTGTTTTAATAAACCACCATTTTTCACCAAAGAAGTGTCAAGAATTCTTTCTTGGTCATCGACTCCTCACTTTACCCCACCTAACCTCATTTACATTCTAGAACTTCATCATTTGATGCCCCAATGTGGGGCTGTGAGTATTTACATTTGAACTCTGAGCTTTGGTGCAAAATTGGTGAGTACTTTTTCTCCTCTTCCTTTAGTCTCATTTCAGGGCCTTTTCAAGAGTATGGTCTTATTGGAACACTTGCATGTCCATTGCTCAGGCTGCAATCATCTAGCCCATGGCTACTCTATGGGGAGGAGAAAGTCTGCCTTTTGACTGGAAGTTAGTACCCTGGCCTGAATGCTAATAAGGCCCAGAAAATTGATGCCCTCTCTCTGTTCCTGTCCTTATACAAAGTTGTCTGTCTTGGGCACGGGACAGCCACCTAAGTCACCAGGACGGCTGCCAATCTTAAGACTCCTGTGTGAGGTTTCCTCCTGATTGAACTAATGTGATCCCCTCCACATTCCTGACCTAGTCACTTCTGGCAGTGGGACCTCCACTGGGAGCCAGCCGAAACCAGTACCTGATTGAATTAAAATGCAACCAGGGACCATTTTCTAGGGAATTTGGCTGTAAGGACCATATGTGTTGGAACGTCACATAGACCATGATGGATTTCAGCCTTTACTGTTTCTTGTCAGTGTCTTCTACAAACTACTTAAAGCTACAAAATTTGGTAATTTCTCCTTGTAAAACTTGTGTTTTCCATGGGTCAAAAATGGCAAAACAGTATGCAATCTTCAGGACAGACAATGGCATGGCACGGAACGGTATTTTAGTCCATTCACCATGCACCCATCAGCAGCCTAGGATGCGATGGGGTGGGGGGGGCACCGGCACCCCTCCAGGGTCTTTTATAGCAGGAATGTCTTCCCAGGGAAGGCAGGATCGTGATCAATAACGATGTCTTGTTGAGGGATGCCTCTAGTTACTTTTAACATATGGGAACCTCTGACATATCCTGCGTGGGATGCCATCCAGGAGTCAGGGGATTTGGTAATGGAACTTCTTTACTTTTCTGGGAGCATGGCCTCAGTAGGCTTCTTCAGTTCCCAAGGACTCTACCTTGGGGTGCCTTTTAACCCACTGGAAATAATTTGGATTGCAAAATTTAGGAAAGGACTGAGCTCCTGTAATGCTGCATGGCTTCTGTAGGATCCATCAATTAGATATCCTCTGTAGGAAACAGGGCAAATGGACCTAGGGTACCTTCATTGCTCATACCTAGGCCTTCATTGCTCTCCACCAGGACCCTGACCTAAGGGCCTTTTGCAGAATGTGCTTGCCCAAATGAGTTAGCTAGTAAACTCCCTCTTGACATACTGGATGATAATTAATGTAAATAAGCTTTCTAGTAAACCCAGGTTGCTGGAGGATACACAGGCCATTCCTAGCAAAGGGAGCTCTTACTTTACCTCTCTCTCTGTTCCTCCTAATAGATGTGGGGGCTTTTCCATTACTCATTTCCCATGTTAATAACTTTAACTGGAGCCAGCTGGGGTTAGTCTAGCTCAAGACAGAGACCTTAAGGAATATTCCGAAGTAGCTGCAGAAACTCCCTTTGTTTTGGGGGATTTTCCTGTCTTCTCTGGCCAGACGTGGACTGCCTGGCCCCTCCCCCCTTGTTGGAGGGAAAGCATGGTGTCTGCTCCTCTGTTGGAGCTGATGAGCTCTAGATTTTATTTATTTATTTGACAGAGATCACAAGCAGGCAGAGAGGCAGGCAGAGAGAGAGGAAGGGAAGCAGACTCCCTGCTGAGCAGAGAGCCTGATGCGGGGCTCCATCCCAGGACCCTGGGATCATGACCTGAGCTGAAGGCAGAGGCTTTAACCCACTAAGCCATCCTAGGCGCCCCTGGAGCTGATGAGCTCTGAAACTAGGAATCTTTCTCTGCTTTCTGGCAGCACTTTGTTTTTCTGTTTCCCTCTTCTCCTGTTTCTGCACCAACATGGGTGCAGCCTACATGACTGGGCTCTGTACCATGCACCAAGGCTGCTCCTCTCTTCACTGTCATGGAGCAAGAAGAGCACCCCCTGGAACTATTACCCCTGACTCCAGATTTAGCCACCCATGTCTCAGGTAAACACTGAAAATGGGGTGGGCCCAGGTGGAACATAAATCAGTATTTAAACTAAGTTAAGTTTGTTGGTTTAATTAAGATAGACATGTCTTTGAAGTTACAGCAATAAATGTGAAAGTTTTACTTTATCAAGGTTTACTGAAGGTCAAATAACCTCATGTTACCTCTGTTGGGTTGTTCACTAAAAGATGACTAAACTGATGGTTCATTGTCTATCTCAAAGTTTTCATGGGTAGTTGTTGAGATAGCTTTCAAAGTCTTTGGTAACCTGAAAGTTTATAAACTTTTGCTTGGATGACAAATGTAATTAAATTTGTTGGACATCTAGGTTTTTCAAATAAGATAAAATGGTAAGTCATTAATTACTGAATGTAGGTTTTTTACTTTTTACAGCAAAGAAAATAAGAATATTTAAGTCTGTTGATAAACATGTTTTGTGATTAACTGATTCATAAATTTTCCATCTAAAAAAATTCTGTTACAACAGTTCACAATTGGTTAATAACTGACTAGATATTAAGGTGTTTCTAAGAGCACAAAATTCTAACTGCAACTAAAACTAAAGGATATTGTAAAGTTTTACAGGAGAGGTAAACACAACACCAGGTGAGGTAGGTGTAAGGCAAGATTTATTAAAGGCACTCTTGGGCGAAGTTTCAGGGCTCAGGGCAAGGGAGGTGGGGAAGTCCACGCTGGGAGGGAGTTGGTGGAGTCTTTTATCGGGCTAAGGCAGGGCATGGGTTCACATCCATACATGGTAAGGTATTTCGTGATCAGGGGTATGAGGGAGTCCTGATGCTCCTGTTTCCCGCATAAGTATTGGGTTACTTATGGAGACCTGACCTAGGCATACATCCTTTTGGCGGGAGAGTCAAGGGTTAAGGGGGGGTGCCTGGAATATGGTGGCCCAGTGGTCATTTCTATTGCTCCTCCTGCATTCCCAGAGCCACTGACCCAACAGAAATAAGAGAAACAACTCTATGTGGAAAAGTAGATACATAAGAAAGATAAGGAATGAGAATGCATTTTGCTCAAGATAAAGGTAATTTGTTCTAAAGGAGATGGTTGTTTGGAAGGAAATGGCTTGGGACACAATCTGAATGCAAAGCGAAGTTGTAGGTTTGAGTAGGGAAAACTTTGGAATAGAGTTTTAGGTGTGGTGAGGACAGACTATGATAGAAATGAATGGGTCTTAAAGGTACATTGGTATAAGATTAAAATTGTCTCCATTCAAAAAGAGTTTTCTTAAATTAATCTGCTGTTAAGTAGAAAATGTAAATAGTTGTTTACTTTTTGCCTGTCCAGAAAAACCATTTTCCACATTTTGCCTATATCAGGTCTTTAACATCCCTAATTATGTTTAAGCATGTGCTTTAAAACTTTCTAAGATTTTGGGATGCCTGGTTGGCTCAGTGTGTTAAAGCCTCTGCCTTCAGCTCAGGTCATGATCTCAGGGTCCTGAGATCGATCCCCGCATTGGGTTCTCTGCTCAGTGGGGAGCCTGCTTCCTCCTCTCTCTCTCTGCCTGCCTCTCTGCCTACTTGTGATCTCTGTCAAATAAACAAATAAAATCTTAAAAAAAATTCTAAGATTTTAGCAAAGGTTGACAAGATTTAAATTGTAAATGAAATCTCTTTAACTCATTAGGCTTTTCCTTCGTATGCTAAGTTACTCAGGAAGTACTGCTAAACAGATGATAAACCTTGGGTTACATTTGGATATATGCTATAAGAATTCTAGAGGTTCTATACATTTCCTAGAGTTTTAATGTTCTGATAAGTTCATCACTTGATATATAATTATTGAAGTGTTGGGTGTCACAGAAATAACCTTATTTTCTTGCCAGCTATGTTGTAAACTCTCATCAACTCTTTAACCATATCTATTCTGAGTTTTTGTCATTTATAATTGTTTTAATTCTCTTGTAAAACGAGTTTCACCTTAAAGGAGATTCATAAAAAGGACTTTCAGGACAACACAGGTATTCAGTATCTTTAAGATCAGAACTGAAATGAGTAAGAGTTTCCAGAACTAACTAAAGCTATATTCAAACTAAAACGGAATTAGTACCATGGTACTAACCGAATTAAAAGCTTATAGTGTTGTGTCTGTTATTTTAAACATTGCTGGTTCTCTAATGTTTGCTCTTCCAGACTAGGGAAACTTTTTTCTTAAGATATCTGTGACTTACAGAAATGTAAAAATATTCATTTATAAAGAAATCAAAGCATTCAACTTTTCTCTCTATCTGAACCCTCTAAAACTCAAAAGGTCTTAGTAAGTATTCTTCCATGGCAATGAGTCACTTGCATAAGTTCAATGAGAATCTGTTTTCCTTGTAACAGGACACTATTGGAAACATTCGTTATTTTACCAAACCTTAGACTGGAATGTCATATTTGAGAAAGACATGCATAGACTCAGATATGACCAGACAGCTTTAAGGAACTAAGGTTGACTTTATGAAACCTGAAGCCATAAAGCCCCTTGGAACTGTTGGCCTGATACTTTGCTTACAGACTTCCAAGCAGCCTCACCAGGTGAGTAAAGAATGTCACTTCCTGGCAGGTGAATGAACCTTAGGATACTTTGAGGACCTCAGGAAGAGGAATTTACCTCAGGAAGAGGAATTTGCCCAAATCTACAGGTATTGCGGGCATGTTTGATGGCAAGTACTTGGCTTGGCTTCTGGCCTAGAGAGGCTACTAAAATTTCAACCTAGAGACTCCTTATAAGAAGTTCCAGCAAAGCAGATTCTAAAGGATCTACATGATCACTCACTGTTCTTGCCAAGCTAATGCAAATAATTAAGCCAAATCTGTTTAAACTGGACTTGTTTTTCAAATAAATTAGTCCTGATTTGGCTATCTCTGGAAATGAGGGTTATTTTAGAGTGAAAAATTATGTTTCAATAATACACCTTTGTCGATGTTAAGTTCTAGATTTGATTGTCTTTAAATGTTTGTTGTTTACCTAAACTAGACAACTAGAGGTAAACTTAAGAGAAATTAACACAGTAACACATATATAGACAATCTTCTGCTGATTATTCTGTGGGGATAATAACAGAACTTCATGGGCACATAATTATTTAAACAACTGGAAAGTGAGATTGATTCCCCAATAATTGTATATCTTATTTATCACCTTAACCTATTCTGTGAGGCTAGGATAATTGCCTAAAAGCCAGCATACCCCATTCCATAGGATTAACTATGGACTTGTGGAGATAATGGATGACCCCACTTTCTTTATGATTGGATTGGATGATGCATATGGGACTCCCCTTATTTCCTGATAAGTTTTCTCCTACTTGCCAGTGATCCTTTGTAATGAGGATATTGTTAGCTGGTCCACTCAAAGAGCTTCTTAATGGTTTCTCCCCTTAGTCATATTTGTCCTAGAAGCCACCTCTATTGAGGTACAGTCGCAAACAAATGCTTTTGCTACACAAAGAACAGCCCTCCTCGTAAAAGGAGCCTCAAAGCTCACTATGGAACAGTTGTTGACTTGTAATGACTTGAAATGAGGTCCAAAATGTCTTAGAAACCAAAGGCCACCAATGGATGATGGAGGCCGACTTATTAAATACTGGGCTACACTTACAGATATGCCAGAAATAATACTTAAAACTTGTCAAACTTTAAACCTAATTACCCATATGCCTGAACCTGACCATTGTACTTCTCTATAGAGCAAAACTGTTCAGAGGTTATTGATCTTACTAACTCTAGTTGGCCAGATTTAAAATGCTCCTATTAAAAATACAAATGACACTTGGTTTACTGATGACAGTAGTTTTCATAAAAGGAATAAGAAAAGCTAGGTATTCTTTAGTGCTCACCAGAACTTTGCAATTACTGAAGCCTTACAAATCGATAATAATACTGACTCCAAATATGCTTTCCTAGTCCTACACATCAATGGAGCAATTTGGAAGAAAAGGGGTTTATTATCAAGCCATAACTCCACACCAAATACAGGCCTAAAATCATTACTCTTCTTAAGGCTGTACAGCTACCTAAGGAGATAGCTATAATTCACTTCAAAGGATGTCAAAGGATATGACCTTAGGAACCAATGAAAGTAATATAGGGTTTACATCAGGTCACTGATTTGGGCAACAATACCATGGAGGTGAGAAAAACTTCATGAAGGAAAATTGTCCCTAGGTTTGGACTCCCTTGGTCCCTACAAAGTAACAATGGACTGCCTTTTATTACACATTTTTTTAAAAAATGGCCTTCCAAAACTGAATAGCCCTTGATATCTTGACTGCAGTTACAGAAACCCAGAATTGGTAGACGGTCTCCTAACGGGACACAATGGTTATATGACTCTAACTTGTGCTCATGGTTTCCCCCAGGCTGGATAGGCCACTGGGTTTTGCCTGGAATCACGAATGCATTATTAAAACCATTACCAACTTGGCCAACCTTCCAAAACTTAAAACAGTGGTGAACTCATTCTGTCTCATTGGTATGACCAAATAACATCCACTTTTGTTCCCCCTTTGGAACTGGAGGATGTGTGGCACATGGAAGCTCTTAGAAAGTACATGGTCAGTCCTAAATGACCCTTGAAGTAACATTTCTCCATTAAAATGCTATGGTAATACAAACGTTAAAGCAGCTTTACAAAATAGAATGTTCACAAAATATTTCTTGGGGTCCAACATACTCAAGTTGGCACTTTAAACAATTACTCTTTCCTTTAATGATTGATTAAACTCCTGGACTGGAGAAGGTTTTTTTTTTTTTTTTTTCAACTAGCAAAAATCTTAATTTGAACTTCATTTTCTTTTTGTTGCACTAA
This sequence comes from Taxidea taxus jeffersonii, assembly GCA_003697995.1. Classification (NCBI taxonomy): domain Eukaryota; kingdom Metazoa; phylum Chordata; class Mammalia; order Carnivora; family Mustelidae; genus Taxidea; species Taxidea taxus. Next base: position 41,523 of record RCUC01132167.1, on the reverse strand, counting down.
TCATGTTTTGCTGTTATTTCCCATGTCTCCTCACCTGGTGTTGACTCCTTCTCTGCCATCACTCCCACAGATGATCCTTTCCACTTGGGAAGATCACCTGAGCAGTGTCCCCTGGATTCAGCTACCTCTGTAACTCCCCTACACATTCCCCAACTGATGAGTGTTGACCCGCGTAGTTAGGGACAACTCTATACCCCTGTTCAGCAGGAAGATGTTACAGATGCTGAAACCTTCCACCTTCAATGACCTTAATGATTTAAGGGTCAAAATTGTTCAGGGGGGATGATGGGGGATCAGAAGGCTGGCTGAGGACAAAGCAAAAGCTGACATCTTGCAACCCCCCCCCCCACACTCCTGGGTGGGACATATGTGACATTCTTTAGGAATCTCCCACCCATCTTAATGTTAATACCTTGCTAGAGGGCAAAACAACCTTGGCAATGGCAAGGCCTATGGTATCTGGTATCTTGTAGGTCCTTTTTAGTATATTAAAGTTCTATTGAAACCTCCCTTTTCCTTACTTCCCCGCCCCCATGGTACATAACCTGCTACCCCTCACAACCCAGGGCAGCAGCTCTTCCTGCCCATTGGTCCTGTCCCTCCACTTTAATAAACCACCATTTTGCACCAAATATGTCTCAAGAATTCTTTCTTGGTCACTGGCTCTGGACCTCACTCCACTGAACCTCACCTATATTCTAGAACTTCATCATAACCATAGGATGATGTGCTAAGCTCTTCTCTTTTTAGAATATATATTATAGCAGGCATTTCTCTGGCACCTACCTCCCCCACAAGGCAAGCCCTGCTGCAGGGGATGGGAAGTGAGGTTTGTCTGTTATTTTTCTGTGCTCTTTAATGTGCTGGCCTCAGTGATTCTTCCCACAGAAGGGAGAGGTGTTGGGTGGTGTATTGAGGTTTCTGGAAAATGCAGACTGTCTGCATTAGTTTCTCATTCTTATGTAACAAATTAATACAAACTTAGTGGTTGAAGACAGCAACACAGATTTATTTGCTTATATTTCTAGAGAGGAGTTTCTAAAATGAATGTTAAAGGAGATAAAATCAAGGTGTAAGCAGAACTGCATGTTCCTTCTGCAGGTTCCAGGAGACAATTCATTTCTTTGTCTTCTCCAGCTTAGACAAGTTGCCTGTATTCCTTAGCTTGTGGATTCCTTCCATCTTTCTGGGTCTTCACTTCAACCTCTGCCTCCACCATCCCATCTTTTTGTGCATCTGTCCTTCATTCTCATCTGGTCCCCTATGAATCTATCATCATATTATTCAGTAAGGGAGAGGGGAGTGTCTTTACAGAAAACTGCTACAATTCAAGGAGTAGTTCAAGAGGACAAGTGGAGGCATAGAATGTGATTGGGGAATCTGAGACTGGGAAATCTGGCTTCATCAGTGCCCTGTGAGGGATTAGTCATGAAGAGGAGGGGTTTCCTAGTCTGTTAATGTTGGAATCATGCAGACTGTCATGAAGAAATCCCCTACCAATGTCCAATGTGGCCTTCTGGGACCTACCTGGAAGCAAGACCCCTAATTTCTTTATACACACATGTTTAAAAATGGTGGGACTTGCTAATTGTGGCTTTTTCATAATCATTTCTTCTTCATGTTTTAACTTCAGGGATGCTTAGCTTACCCAAAACAAAGAGACGGGCAAAGAATTCTACTGGGTTAGAACCATTGTGGACAATGATTTGTATAATGAAGGGAAAAGTGAACCCAGGTACTTCAAAAGAGTAAGTGAGTGAGAATGCTTTAGTAGATATGAAACGCCTGCCTTGTTAATTTCAGAAATATCAGAGTGCCTGAGCCATACATCTCCTTGGTCTCCAACTTTGATGTGGATGACTTTGATTTTCCAAGACTGGAGGAGATACTGCTAAAGGACCTCACTGCCCATAAGCGCTACACCTAGGTCTGTGGAGGATATCCAAAGTTTCACCAAATCCTTGATTTTCTGGGTCCTTGTGAAAGATGACAACATAGCAGACAAGGCCATGGAGTGTGCTAAACGCTATTGCTCAGTGAATTGAGGCCTCTCATCTACTCTTTCAGTTTTTCAAATCTACTTTCTACATTGAAGTTCATCAATACAGTGACCAAATTTATTAAAATTCTCTTGCATAATACTTTAGAGAGCTTAGGTCTAAGAAGATACCATAGAGATAGGTTGAATTGTCTAACTGAACAAAAAAAGGGCCTCAGGACTTGTGTTCTGTGGGTGAAAGTGGGATCCTCTTTCATATACCACCAAGGACAAATCCTCCCTAAAGTGGAGGGAATGTATCCATTGGAGAAAACCCACTACTCCACATTGATACTCCACTGTTATGCTGAGAGGATTTGACCATGGCTTCTTTCTGCACTTCATGGGCTATTTTGCTGAAATCCAAAAATCCACTTGACAGAAATGGACCCCATAATTTTTATTAATCTCCATGTGTTATGAGGTAGTTACATTTGCTTGATTTATTTAGATAAAAAAATTTGCTAACAATGAAGGTAACTGCTGTGCATCAGCTTTTTATGAAAGGTTTTCCCAATTCATGATAGCAATACCCTCCTCACCAAACTAAGGAAAATTCATGTATAGGGGAACATGTTTAAGTAAATATTTTAGTGTGTTTGGGGGGACTATAGCAGGAAGGAAAAAGTTCAAAGAGAATTGGAGAAATGTTCTTGGATGTCATATTTCCAGATACTACTGGGGAACAGAAGGAAGAGAACACAGTCAGGGTTGTTATTTCTAAGACTTCATCAGCACCTGATGGCCTGAGAAACCTGTAACAGGACACTGAAGATCAGGAGATATGATAGAGGGAAGATGAATTAGAATGGAGAATAGAGAGCAAAAATGAATTAAATTAGGCATGTTGGAAGACTATTTTTTTTTTTTTTTCATCCACCCAAATTTCTACATAAGACAGGTGAAACAGGACCTGGTAAACATCCATGGTATCTGTCTCAGGGATTACGGGTTGTTTTTCCTGCTGTAGCTGTGATTCAGACTTTTCTTTCTTATTCCCCATCACTGGTGTAGGGTGGATGATTTATGGTGTAAGAGGTGTACATGGGAGAACCTGTCCCTCACATCCCTCATTACTCTGAAGGCTCTCCCTAGAAAGTGAAGGACACAGAGATATATGAGAGAGTACTACTGGCTACCATCCCCTGAGTATTCCTTGCTCCTCAACTGTTCAGGAGAGGACTCCTGGAGGGCAGAAAGGAGGCAATAACAGAGAATGTGAGTTTTTGTTTGTGCTGCTATTTATTGTATAACATATGTGTGAAATGTTCAAAGGAAAAGAGTTCTTTTTTATTTTTATTTTTATTTTTATTTAAACATATAATGTAACCCCACCATACTCTCCCAACTGCCCTCCTCCCACCCCCCTAAGTTTGTTTTATGACATTAAGAGTCTCTTTTGGTTTGTCTCCCTCCTGGCTACCTCCTGATCCCATCTTGTTTCATTTATTCTTTTCCTACCCCCTTAACCCCCACCCCTGTTTCATCTCCACTTCCTCATATCAGGGAGATCATATGATAGTTGTCTTTCTCTGATTGACTTATTTTGCTAAGAATAATATGCTCTAGTTCCATCCATGTTGTCACAAATGGTAAGATTTCATTTCTTTTGATGGCTGCATAGTCTTCCATTGTATATATATACCACATCTCCTTTATCAGATAAAGGGCTAGTATCCAAAATCTATAAAGAGCTTAGCAAACTCAACACCCAAAGAAAAAATAATCCAATCAAGAAATGGGCAGAGTACATGAACAGACATTTCTGCAAAGAAGACATCCAGGTGGCCAACAGACACATGAAAAAGTGCTCCACATCACTGGGCATCAGGGAAATACAAATCAAAACCACAATGAGATACCACCTCACATCAGTCAGAATGGCTAAAATTAACAAGTCAGGAAATGATAGATGCTGGCGAAGATGTGGAAAAGGGGAACCCTCTTACACTGTTGGTGGGAATGCAAGCTGGTGCAACCACTCTGCAAAACAGCATGGAGGTTCCTCAAGAAAATTGAAAATAGAGCTACCTTATGACCCAGCAATTGCACTACTGGGTATTGACCCTAAAGATACAAATGTAGTGATCCGAAGGGGCACGTGCACCTGAATGTTTATATCAGCAATGTCCACAATAGCCAAGTTATGGAAAGAACCTAGATGTCCATCAACAGATGAATGAGTTCTTTTTTTTTTTTTTAAGATTTTATTTATTTGACAGAAAGAGAGAGAGATCACAAGTAGGCAGAGAGAGAGGGGGAAGCAGGCTCCCTGCCAAGCAGAGAGCCCAATGTGGGGCTCGATCCCAGGACCCTGAGACCATGACCTGAGCTGAAGGCAGAGGCTTAACCCACTGAGCCACCCAGGCACCCCAGGAAAGGAGTTCTTGACCATCCTCTATGGCCACATTGCATTTAAAAAAATTTGTTCCTTGGATTTTCAATATGCATTCCCCATGTAGAATTTACACTTTCAGGATCCAGGTATCTGGGCTTCTTTCCATCAGATACCATTCATCATTTAAAAGAGCATGGACACTAAGCTAATCCTCTTTATTTTTTATCTCATCAATCAGATGTAGCCAGCACTGGGACTTACACAAACTTCCTCCTCCCTCCAGAAGTCATGAGTTTTTCACAATCCCTGGGCCTTTTCTTTCCAATTTAGTGACGCTTCATTAACACAGCAAATACAGCAAACAGACAAACAGAAGACAGCAAAAAACAAATCCAAATGGCAAAGGCTTTTGTATGGGTCCCTTTGGGAAGACACTTGCAATAAGATATTAGTTATCGAATGCTTATATCTACGGATTTTATTTTAGATTTTCCTTGTTTCCAGATGAGACAGGCAAAAGAACCTTTCCCTATTGTAAAGGAAGAACTCAGAAGAAGGTAGAAGTAGGGGAATAAGGTTTAGTGCTTTGGTTTTATCAGCCTTGACCCAGAGTGACTAAGAGTCAGCATGTGCCTAGCTGGCACTCATGAAAGGCCTAAATGACTTCTCAGGTAGTGAAAAGTGTGAAAGGAGGGGGCTGTTAAAGGGGAGATAAGTGTTAGGGTCTGGGGGAAGAAAATAGAGTTGTGAGGTATCTGTAAACTAAAAACTGTGAGTCCAACCAACCAATGATTGTGAATGATTTGGGGTCTTTATCTGGTCAGCCTTCAACAGTCAGATAGTATCTGTCTGATGGGGCTTCCAAAGCTCTTACAGGAGGTGCTCTGATGATTGGGCATCACTGTAGGGATCTGGGGAGAGCCCTTGTCACTTAGCAACTCTATCTTCTTACTGAGATTTAACATTTTTTTTTTTCCCTGTGTGACCTTCACTTAAACACAGAAATCCTTTTCATGACCCAAATTTGTGAGTGGTGTCCTGGACCACCAGAGAGTTGTTGGTGGTGAGAAAGTGAAATGCCTCACCCTGCTCCTTGGTGCTCCAGTCTGGAGGCATCTTGCAGTCTTCTTATAAACAAGGTCGGTGGTAAAACAGTCTTTGTTCTAAATTCTGTCTGGTTGAAAAAACATATCGGTTCCCTGAAATAAGACAACTTTGGAACAAGTGATGTGAAAACTCCAGCTCCCAGTCCACCTGTGTCTCTTGCTCCTATTGCAGCATCTCAAGGTCAACATCAAAAGGGAAAAATGAAAGCATTTCATAGGAGTCATCAGAAGGAAAGGGGGAGGTAAATTTTAGAGGTCTATATTGAGAGTCTTCTTCTCCTGCATAATTATAAAGACACAGAACTTTATTGCAATCTAATTGTGGGCCAGGCTAATGCTATCACTTTGAATCTACTAAACATGCTGAGGTGTAACACTTTTATCACCCCCTTTTTTCTTTTTCTTTTTTAAAATATTTTATTTATTTATATGAGAGAGAGAGAGAGAGAGCAGAGTGAAAAATAGAGCATGAGCAGGGGTGGGAAGGGGCAGAGGGAGAGGGAGAAGAAGGGAGACTTACATGGGGCTTAATCACAGGACCTTGGGATCATGCCTTTAGCCATATACTATGACAGATCCTTAACTGAATGAGTCACTCAGGTGTCCCTATAACCCCCTTTTTTCAAATGCAACACCGATTGTTAAGTCATTTGCCCAAAGTCACAGAGTGGAGTAATGCAAATAGTGGGATTGGACCCACAATGTATTTTTTTTGGAAAGTTTATCCATTCATTGAGAGGGAAGAGGAAGTGTAGGGAGGAGCCAAGGCAGAGGGAGAACTAGACTCTGCACTGAGCAGGGAAATCAACAGAGGGCTCCATTGCAGGACCCCAGGAACATTACCCGAGCTGAAGGCAGATGCTTAACCTACTGAGCCACCCAGGCACCACTCCACAACCTATTTTTATCACTTGTTCTTCCTGGCTGTTTGTTTGGATGCCTGAACCAAAGCGCCTGTTACACCCCCATCTATATATGCATCCTGTCTGGATCACACTGTTCCTAATACATTGACTTCAGCTATACGTTTCCTCCAGAACAATAAGAATTTATAAATCAAACAAAACAAAACAGTGGTGTGCTAATCTGAGAAAAGCTAAGAAGTGTTGTTACTCTACACAATGAATAACATAAAGCTTACCAAGGGCCAGTATAATGAGGTGATTATGGCCAAAGGTTTTGGCTAAGGTACCAGTCCTCTTCACTCATTAACTTTTGTACTTGTTCATTCAACATTAATTGGATAGTCACAACATGTGAAGATCTAGGTCTCCTTCAGCAGCCCTCAGACATTGTGTGAGTACTTTGAAAATGAGCACTAGGGGTATAGCAGGGAATAAAATGATCAGGTCCCTCCCCAGACTGAGCTTTACTTCATGAGAAGGAATATGGAAAATAGTGGAGAAAATAAAGGGTGATATAGCATCAAGTGGTGCTGGTGATATGAAGAAGAAAATAGAACTTGAAGTAGAAAGGGAGGATATTTTAAGTTGGTGGTCAGGAAAGACCTTTCTGAAGACCAGACAACTGAGCAGACATACACAGTGTGCATATATGTAGGGTACAAAGAATGTCTCAAGTGAAGGGAGCAGCAAATGCTAAGGCCATGAAAAATTGAAGGCACTTCTCATGTCCACTGATTGGATGGTGGGCCCCTGGAGTGCAGTAGTGTGCACAATGGCAGAGAGGTAGGAAAAGACAGCTTAGAAGTAATCAGGTATCAGGTGATGTAGGACACTAGAGGGCATGGTACTTGATTTATAATTAATTCTATGATGGAAAACACTGAAGGAAGGGTATGACCTTATTTATGCCTTGGAAGGAGTTTGGCAGATGGATGATCATGGTGGCCAGTGGGGTAGGCCTTCAGTACCTGAAGGTGCTTATTGAGTTGTTCTTGTGAGAAATGGCAGTGGACTGGGCAAGAAAGAAAGAGGCAGAGTGTGAGAGGAGACTGGATTCAGGATGTATTTTAAAGAGAGACCTTGCCAGGCTTGTTCATGAGCTGGAGGAAGGTATCAGAGAAATGATTCAAGAGTCATGTCCTGGTGTCCTGAGCAACTGTGTGAAGAAACGTGCCATTCAAGGAGATGGAGAAGTTTCTAGAAAAGTAGCTCTGGGAGTAAGAGTGAAGCAAAGGAGTTAAGAATCAAAACTCAGAAACAAAACTGCAAGATTTGAGGTTTCTTTTTGATCCCAGAGTGGGGATGCCATGTGGACAGGGGTAAGTTTTTCTGAGGGTGAGCAGTGACAGTCCTTGTGCTACTTTCTAGTTGTCTAACCTTTGGCAAATCACTCAAAAGTATTTCCCTTTACTTTCAGAATGGGGATTGACTCACTTGTTGAAGGATCTTATAAGGATACAAAGTCCTAAGTAAGGTACATGGAAACTGTTCCATGGAGAGACTAGAATTATTAGGAGGCATACACAGGTAAATTAACAGGGGTCAGAGAAATTTGCTATCACAAACATTCTCTCCATGGGATATATATGGGGAAAGGAATGTAGGCAAACCAGTGAGGGGAGATCTACCATCAGTTCCCACTGTATTGACCACTTCTCTTCTGTCAGTAGGCTGATTTATTCATTCCCTTTCCCACCACCCTGTCCCATATTGGCACACACATGTTCCTGCAGCATTTTTTAAAAGAAATGTCTTTCTGCATTGACTTGCTTTAGAAAGTTGTCAAAAATTATCTGATCATGGGGCACCTGGGTGGTTCAGTGGGTTAAGCCTCTGCCTTTGGCTCAGGTCATGATCCCCGAGTCCTGGGATCGAGCCCCACATCAGGCTCTCTGCTTGGTGAGGAGCCTGCTTCCTCCTCTCTCTCTCTGCCTGCCTCTGGGCCTACTTGTAATCTCTCTCTCTCTCTCTCTCTCTCTATCAAATAAATAAATAAAATCTTAAAAAAAATTATCTGATCATATTTAGGTCAATTTTTGCACTCTGTATTCTCTTCTATTGTTATGTTAATCAATCCTTTACTCAGTACCACAATGTCCCTATAATGGAAATTTTTAAAAGTCTTTGAATAGAGTAAAAATATGGTGTGAGCCTGCAAATTTTGTTCTTTTTCTTATAATTGTTTTGTCTAGTTGTTTCCCTATTTAATTTTATTTAATATTACTCATTCATTCCTGTATTTATTTATTTTTAGGAAAAAAGAGTGCAAGTGGGGGGATTGGGCAGAGGGAGAGGGAGAGCATTTTTTTTTTTTTTTAAAGACCTTATCTATCCATTTATCAGAGAGAGAGAGAGAGGGAGCACAGGCAGACAGAGAGGCAGGCAGAGGCAGAGGGAGAAGCAGGCTCCCTGCCGAGCAAGGAGTCCGATGCGGGACTCGATCCCAGGACGCTGGGACCATGACCCGAGCGGAAGACAGCCGCCCAACCAACTGAGCCACCCAGGCATCCCGAGGGAGAGCATTTTAAGGAGACTTGATGCTGAGTGCAAAGTCTGATCCGGGGCTTAATCCCACGATCCTGAGATCATGACTTGAGCTAAAATTGTCAGACACTTAACTGACTGAGCAACACACGTGCTCCTCCTATATCACTTTAGAATTAGCTTGTCTAGGGTGCCTGGGTAGCTCAGTGGGTTAGGGCCTCTGCCTTCAGCTCAGGTCATGATCCCAGGGTCGTGGATCGAGCCCCTCGTCGGGCTCTCTGCTCAGCAGGGAGCCTGTTTCTCTCTCTCTCTCTCTCTCTGCCTGCCTGTTTGCCTACTTGTGATCTCTGTCCGTCAAATAAATAAATAAAAATCTTAAAAAAAAAAAAAAAAAGAATTAGCTTGTCTATATCCATGAACAGATATTGCTGGAATTTTGGTCAAGATTGTTCAGAATCTGGGGGCGCCTAGTTGGCTCAGTGGGTTAAAGCCTCTGCCTTCAGCTCAGGTCATGATCCCAGGGTCCTGAGATCGAGCCCCACATGGGGGCCTCTGCCCCGCCGGGAGCCTGCTTCCCCTTTCTCTCTCTGCCTGTCTCTCTGCCTACTTGTGATCTCTGTCTGTCAACTAAATAAATAAAAATCTTTAACAAATTTTAAAAAAAGAAAAAAAATATTGTTTAGTATCTGTAGATCTAACTGGAAAAAAATTGACATCACAATACTGATGTTTTCCTCTATAAGCACAATTTGGATTTCCATGTATTAAAAACTTTTATTTCTTTTGTCAGTGTTTTGTAGTTTTCAGTGTATAGTTCCTGCATATTTTGTTGTTTATACCCAATTATCTTATTTGTTTAGTGTTATTGTGATTTTTTAAATATTTTATTTATTTATTTGACAGACAGAGGTCACAAGTAGTCAGAGAGGCAGGCAGAGAGAGAGAGGAGGAAGCAAGTTCCCTGCTGAGCAGAGAGCCTGATGCAGGGTCTCCCAGGGTCCTGGGATCTCTCGATCCTGGGATCTCTCGATCCAGGACCCTGGGATCATGACCTGAGCTGAAGGCAGAGGCTTTAACCCACTGAGCCACCCAGGCACCCCTGTGATTTTTTTTTTTTTTAATTCAAATTCTAAGTTTTCATTGCTGGGCTGTGGAAACACTTTTGTAAAGTGACCTTGTATTTTGTGGCATTTCTACTCAATTATTAGTTTAGGAGATTTTCGTAGTTCTGTTAGTATTTTATAATGCAAAAAAATTATGTCTCCTGTAAACACAGGCAGTTCTATTTCTTCCTTTTCAGTAAATATTGTCTCTGCACAAGCTAGGACTCAAGTAGTCTATATTTTAGAGGGCTGAGAGAGGATACCCTTGTCCTGTTCTTGATGTTAGCAGACAGCATTTAGTCTTTCATGATGAAGAAGGATAATACATATAGGTTTTTGTTAATATAAATGTTGTTCATTAGGTTAAGGAATTTCTATTCCTAGTTTGATGATTTTTTATAGTAAATGATGATAAGTATTATTAAATTTCATCTGTTGATATTTTCACCACTTTTGTTTTGTTCTGTTTTGTTTTGTTTTGTGTGTGTGTATCAGCTAATCCTGTGAATTACAGTAATTGTTCTTTTTTTTTTTTTTTTTTCCTGATGTTCAAGGAGCTTTGCATTCCTGGAGTGAATCTCATTTCACTGTGATGTCTCCTTTTCCTTTTGGTGTAATTAATTAGTGTCATTGCATAATTGATGTAATTAACATTTTGTTGAGTATCATTGTGCTTATATCCATGGGAGTCACTTCTTTAGTCTTCTCTTCTAGCTGTGTTTTATATTCATTGGTATGGTACTGGAGTGTATTGATGAAATGAGTTGGAAAGTGTACCTTCTTCTCCTGCAAGAGCTTATGTAGAATTAGTATTATGTCTCCCTTAAATGTTTCATAGAATTGACTAGTGAAAAAAATATGGGCTTAAAATATTATTTTCAATTCTTCTCTTCCCTTTTCTTCTCCACTTCTCTTCCTTCTCTTTGTTTTTCTTCCCACTCCCTCCATTCCCTTCCCTCCCCTTCTTTCTTTCTTCCATTTAGGAAGAATTTCAATTAATAGACTTAGGAATTTTTTTTTTAATTTTTTTTTTTTAAGATTTTATTTATTTATTTGTCAGAGAGAGCGGGAGCGAGCACAGGCAGACAGAGTGGCAGGCAGAGGCAGAGGGAGAAGCAGGCTCCCTGCTGAGCATGGAGCCCGATGTGGGACTCGATCCCAGGACGCTGGGATCATGACCTGAGCCGAAGGCAGCCGCTTAACCAACTGAGCCACCCAGGCGTCCCTAGACTTAGGAATTTTTACATTGTCTCTTTTGCTTGTGAATTTGGTAGTTTGTGTCTTTCAAGGAAACAGACTATTTGGTCTAAGTTGTTGAATGTGTGAGCATAGAGTTTTTTTTTTAAATTTTATTAATTAAAATTAATTACCCACCAACTTCTCCCAACCTCCCTCCCCCTCACCTCCCTCAGTCTGTTCCATGAAACCAAGAGTCTCTTTTGGTTTGTCCCCCTCCCAATCCCATTTGTTTCATTTATTCTTTTCCTACCCCCTTAACCCCCACCCCCATTGCATCTCCACTTCCTCATATCAGGGAGATCATATGATAGCTGTCTTTCTCTGATTGACTTATTTCGCTAAGCACAATACCCTCTAGTTCCACCCATGTCGTCGCAAATGGCAAGATTTCATTTCTTTTGATGGCTGCATAGTATTCCATTGTATACATATACCACTTCTTCTTTATCTATTCATCTGTTGATGAACATCTAGGTTCTTTCCATAACTTGGCTATTGTGGACATTGCTGCTATAAACATTCAGGTGCATGTGCCCCTTCGGATCACTACGTTTGTATCTTTAGGGTAAATACCCAGTGGTGCAATTGCTGGGTAATAAGGTAGCTCTATTTTCAACTTTTTGAAGAACCTCCATGCTGTTTTCCACAATGGTTGCACCAGCTTGCATTCCCACCAACAGTGTAGGAAGGTTCCCCTTTCTCCACATCCTCACCAGCATCTGTCATTTCCTGACTTGTTCATTTTAGCCATTCTGACTGGTGTGAAGTGGTATCTCATTGTGGTTTTGATTTGTATTTCCCTGATACCCAGTGATGTGGAGCACATTTTCATGTGTCTGTTGGCCATCTGGATGTCTTCTTTGCAGAAATGTCTGTTCATGTCCTCTGCCCATTTCTTGATTGGATTTCTTGTTCTTTGGGTGTTGAGTTTGCTAAGCTCTTTATAGATTTTGGATACTAGCCCTTGATCTGATATGTCATTTGCAAATATCTTCTCCCATTCTGTCAGTTGTCTTTTGGTTTTGTTAACTGTTTCTTTGTTGTGCAAAAGCTTTTGATCTTGATGAAGTCCCAATAGTTCATTTTTTCCCTTGTTTCCCTTGCCTTTGGCACTGTTCCTAGGAAGTTCTTGTGGCTGAGGTTGAAGAGGTTTCTGCCTGTGTTCTCCTCAAGGATTTTGATGGATTCCTCTCTCACTTTGAGGTCCTTCATCCATTTTGAGTCTATTTCCGTGTGTGGTGTAAGGAAATGGCCCACTTTCATTTTCTGCATGTTGCTGTCCAATTTTCCCAACACCATTTGTTGAAGAGGCTGTCTTTTTTCCATTGGACATTCTTTCCTGCTTTGTTGAAGATTAGTTGACCATGGAGTATCAGCCCAGTCTATTTCTGGGATCTCTATTCTGTTCCATTGATCTATGTGTCTATTTTTTTGCCAGTACAATACTGTCTTAAGGGTGACAGCTTTTTAATAGTGCTTGAAGTCTGGAATTGTGATGCCACCAGCTTTGGCTTTCTTTTTCAACATTCCTATGGTTATTTGAGGTCTTTTTTGGATCCATTTACATTTACAGATTATTTGTTCCATTTCTTTGAGAAAATTGGGTGGGATTTTGATAGACATTGCATTAAATGTGTAGAGAGCTTTAGGTAGCATAGACATTTTCACAATATTTATTCTTCCAATCCATGAGCATGGAAAGTTTTTCCATTTCTTTGTGTCTTCCTCAATTTCTTTCATGAGTACTTTATAATTCTCTGAGTATAGATTCTTTGCCTCTTTGGTTAGGTTTATTCCTAGGTTTCTTATGGTTTTGAGTGCAATTGTAAATGTGATTGACTCCTTAATTTCTCTTTCTTCGGTCCTGTTGTTGGTGTAAAGAAATGCAACTTATTTCTGTGCATTGTTTTATATCCTGACACTTTACTGAATTCCTGTACAAGTTCTAACAGTTTGGGAGTGGAGTCTTTTGGGTTTTCCACGTATAGTATCATATCATATGCAAAGAGTGAGAGTTTGACTTCTTCTTTGCTGATTTGGATGCATTCAATTTCTTTTTGTTGTCTGATTGCTGAGGCTAGGACTTCTAGTACTATGTTGAATAGCAGTGGTGATAACGGACATCCCTGCCATATTCCTGACATTAGCAAAAAAGGTTTCAGTTTTTCTCCATTGAGAATGATATTTGTGGTGGGTTTTTCATAGATGGCTTTGATAATATTGAGGTATGGACCCCCAATCCCTACACTTTGAAGAGTTCTGGCCAGGAAGGGATGCTGTACTTTGTCAAACACTTTTTCAGCATCTATTGAGAGTATTATATGGTTCTTGTTCTTTCTTTTGTTAATGTATAGTATCACATTGATTGATTTGCAGATGTTGAACCAACCTTGCTGCCCTGGAATAAATCCCACTTGGTCGTGGTGAATAATCCTTTTAATGTACTGTTGGAGCCTATTGGCTAGTATTTTGGTGAGAATTTTCGCATTTTTGTTCATCACAAATATTGTTCCGTAATTCTCTTTTTTGATGGGATCCTGGTCTGGTTTTGGGATCAAATGATGCTGGCCTCATAAAATGAGTTTGGAAGTTTTCCTTCCATTTCTATTCTTTGGAACAGTTTCAGGAGAATAGGAATCAATTCTTCTTTAAATGTTTGGTAGAATTCCCCTGAAAAGCCATCTGGCCCTGGGCTTTTGTTGGTTTGGAGATTTTTGATGACTGTTTCAATCTCCTTACTGGTTATGGGTCTATTCAGGTTTTCTATTTCTTCCTGATTCAGTTTTGGCAGTTTATATGTCTCTAGGAAAGCATCCATTTCTTCCAGATTGTCAAATATGTTGGCATAGAGTTGCTCATAATATGTTCTTATGATTGTTTGTATTTCTTTGGTGTTGATTGTGATCTCTCCTCTTTCATTCATGATTTTATTTATTTGGGTCCTTTCTCTTTTCTTTTTGATAAGTCTGGCCAAGGGTTTATCAATCTTATTAATTATTTCAAAGAACCAGCTCCTAGTTTCATTGATTTGTTCTTTTGTTTTTGTTTTTGTTTTTGTTTCTATTTCATTGATTTCTGCTTTGATCTTTATTATTTCTCTTCTCCTGCTGGGTTTAGGCTTTCTTTGTTGTTCTTTCTCGAGCTCCTTTAGGTGTAGGGTTAGGTTGTGTATTTGAGACCTTTCCTGTTTCTTGAGATAGGCTTGTATCACTATATATTTTCCTCTCAAGACTGCCTTTACTGTGTCCCAAAGATTTTGGACCGTTGTGTTTTCCTTATCATTTGTTTCCATGTTTTTTTTTTTTTTCAATTCTTCTTTAATTTCCTGGTTGACCCATTCATTCTTTAGAAGGATGCTGTTGACTCTCCATGTATTTGTGCTCTTTCCAAATTTCCTCTTGTGATTGAGTTCTAGCTTCAGAACATTGTGGTCTGAAAATATGCAGGGAATGATCTCTATTTTGATACCGGTTGAGACCTGATTTATGACCCAGGATGTGATCTATTCTGGAGAATGTTCCATGGGCACTAGAGAAGAATGTGTATTCTGTTGCTTTGGGATGGAATGTTCTGAATATATCTGTGATGTCCATCTGCTCCAATGTGTCATTTAAGACCTTTATTTCCTTGTTGATCTTTTGCTTGGATGATCTGTCCATTTCAGTGAGGGGTGTGTTAAAGTCCCCTACTATTATTGTATTCTTGTCAATGTGTTTCTTTTATGTTGTTATTAATTTGTTTATATAGTTGACTGTTCCCATGTTAGGGGCATAGATATTTAAAAATGTTAGATCTTCTTCTTGGACAGACCCTTTGTGTATGATATAGTGTCGTTCCTCATCTCTGATTATAGTCTTTGGTTTAAAATCTAATTAATTTGATATAAGGATTGCTACTCCAGCTTTCTTCTGATGTCCATTAGCATGGTAAATTGTTTTCCACCCCCTCACTTCCAATCTGGAGGTGTCTTCAGGTCTAAAATGAGTTTCTTGTAGGCAGCATATTGATTTTTTTTTTTAAATCCATTCTGAAACCCCATTAATCCATTCTGAAATTTGCATTCAGTGTAACTATTGATAGATATGAATTTAGTGGCATTGTATTGCCTCTAATGTGACTGTTACTGTATATTGTCTCTGTTCCTTTCTGATCTACTACTTTTCTGGTCTCTCTTTGCTTAGAGAACCCCTTTCGATATTTCCTGTAGAGCTGGTTTGGTGATCTTTCAGTTTTTGTTTGTCCTGGAAGCTTTTTATCTCTCCTTCCATTTTCAGTGATAACCTAGCTAGATAAAGTATTCTTGGCTGCATGTTTTTCTTGTTTAGTGCTCTGAATATATCATGCCAGTTCTTTCTGGCCTGCCAAGTCTCTGTGGATAAGTCCACTGCCAACCTAATATTTTTACCATTGTTTGTTACAGACTTCTTGTCCCGGGCTGCTTTCAGGATTTTCTTTTTGTCGCTAAGACTTCTAAATTTTACTAGTAGATGACGGGGTGTGCACCTATTCTTATTGATTTTGAGGGTGTTCTCTGCACCTTCTGCATTTTGATGCTTGTTCCCTTTGCCATATTAGGGAAATTCTCTATGATAATTCTCTCCAATATACCTTCTGCTTCCCTCTCTCTTCTTCTTTTGGAATCCCAATTATTCTAACATTGTTTTGACTTATGGTGTCACTTATCTCTCGAATTCTCTCCTCGTGGTCCAGTAGTCATTTGTCTCTCTTTCGCTCAGCTTCTTTATTCTCTGTAATTTGGTCTTCTCTATCATTAATTCTTTCTTCTGCCTCATTTGTCCTATCAGTAAGAGCCTCCATTTTTGATTGCACCTCATTAATAGCTTTTTTTAATTTCAACTTGGTTAGATTTTAGTTCTTTTATTTCTCCAGAAAGGGCTTTTATTTATCCAGACAGGGTTTCTCTAATATCTTCCATGCCTTTTTTGAGCCCAGCTAGAACTTGATAATCATCATCCTGAACTCTGGATTTGACATATTACTAATGTCTGTATTGATTAGGTCCCTAGCCTTCCATACTGCCTCTTGTTTGTTTGTTTTTTTTTTCCCTGTGGTGAGTTTTTCCGCTTTGTCATTTTGTCCAGATAATAATATATGAAGGAGCAAATGAAATACTAAAAGGGTAGCAAAGACCCCAGGAAAATATGCTGTAACCAAATCAGAAGAGACCCCAAATCTTGGGGGGCAGGGAGGGGGAAAGTAATTCAGAAAAAGAAAAATTAAAAAAAAAGATCACAAATAAAGAAAAAATATTAAAAAAAGTAAAATATAAATATGTATATTAGACTTTGGAGTGCCTTTTAACCCACTGGAAGCAAATTGCTTTGCAAAACTTAGGAAAGGACTGTGCTGCTGTAAAACTGCATGGCCCAGTGGGATCTTGTCAGTTAGATCTCCTCTGTAAGAAACAGGGAAAATGACCTAGGGTATCTTCATTGCTCATATCTAGGTCTTCACTTCTTTACACGAGGATCCCAAACTAAGGGCCTCTTGCAGAATGTGTTTGCCCAAATGGGTCAGCTAGTAAACTTCTTCCTGACATACTGAATGATAATGATCTAAGTAAGCCTCCTCCTAGTAAACCCAGGTTGCCAGGGGATATGCAGGGCAACCCTTGCAAAGGGGATTCTTTCTCTCTGTTTCTCCTTGTAGATGTGGGGGTTTCTCCCTCACTCATTTCCCAGGGTTAATGGCTATAAATGGAGCCAACTGTGGTTAGTCTCCCTGGGGACAGGGACTTTAAAGCATATTTCCAAGTAGCTGCCAAAACTCCCTTTCTTTCAGGGAAATTCCCTGTCTTCTCAGGCTGGATGAAGACTGCCTATCCCACCACCCCCCCCCCCCCCCTTGGCAGGAAAACATCTAGTCTGTTCCTCTATCGGAGCTGATGAGCTCTAAAACCAGGAACTGTTTCTCTGCCTTCTGGCAGCACTTTTTCTCTTCTGTCTCCCCCTTCTCTTGTTTCTGTACCATCTTGGATGTGCTTGCATAACTGGACTGTATACCATCCTCAGTGCCTTCTGCACCATGGCTCCTCCTCTCTTCACTGTCAAGGAGCAAGAAGAGCAACCCTTGTACCAACACCTCCCACTCCAGTTTTCCTCACCAGTGTCTAGGGTAAAAACAGAAAGTGAAGTGGGGCCAGGTAGAACATAAATCATTATTAGAACTAAGTTAAGTTTGTTGGTTTGATTAAGAAAGACATCTATTTTAACTTATTAGCAGTAAATGTGAAACTTCTATTTTGTCAAGGTTTATTGAAGGTCAAATAAGCTCATGTTATCTCTACTGCAATTTGTTAGTAAATATAAATGACTAGGGATGCCTGGGTGGCTCAGTTGGTTAAGTGGCTGCCTTCAGCTCAGGTCATGATCCCAGCATCCTGGGATCGAGTCCCACATTGGGCTCCTTGCTTGGCAGGGAGCCTGCTTCTCCCTCTGCCTCTGCCTGCCTCTCTCTGCTTGTGCTCTCTCTCTCTCTCTCTAACTAATAAATAAATAAAAACTCTTAAAAAATGACTAAACCATGGTTAATTTGTTTGTTGCAAAGTCTTCATGGGTAACTGTTAAGATAGCTTTCGAAGTCTTTGGTAACCTGAAACTTTAAAAGTTTTGCTTGAACAGTAAATGGAATTAAATTCATTGGATATCTAGGTCTTTTCCAAATAGGATAAAGTGCTAAGTCATTAATTACTGGACATAGGTTTGTGATTTTGACTTCTTATTGCAAAAAAATGGAGGATATTTAAATCTGTTGGTAAACATGTTTTGACCTTATTTAAAAATATGACATCTAAAGAATTCTGTTTTAATGCTTCACAAATGGTTAATACTTAGTTGTCACTGGAGACTAAGGTTTCTAAGAGTACAAAATTCTGCTAACTGTATCTAAGACTGAAGGAAATAAAGGCAACAACTCTGTATGTGGAAAATCAGAAGATATGTAAGAAACATATATGGAATAGGAATGCATTTTTGTTGAAGGTAAAAAAATGTAATTTTACCCAAAATAAGATGGTTGTTTGGAAAGATGGTATGGGACAAAATCTGAATGCAAAGGAAAGTTGTAGAAGGTTTGTGAGGGAAAATCTTTGGAAAGAAATTTTAGACGTGGTCAGGACAGACTAAGATTAAAATAAACAGATTTTAAAGTACACTAGTATAAGTTTGAAAGTCTGCTTTCTCTCTGTTCAAAACCACAAAGTTTTCTTAGGTTAATTGATCTGCCGTTAAGTAAAAAAGAAAACGTAGTTTTCTCTTTGCCTGCCCAGAAAATACAGTTTCTATGTTTTGTTTGATCAGGTCTTTAACATCCCTAATCCTATATAGGCATGTGCTTTAAAAATATTTTAATAAGTTTCCCCAAGATTTAAATTTTGAGCAAAGTCTTGACTAATTAGGCTTACTTCTTTGATATGTTACATTCTGGTTCTGGGTGTTGAAGTGTTACATGTCAATGTGTCACAGAATAACTGAGTTTCCTTGTCTACAGTATCATAGTGAACTCTTGCATCAGATCACTAACAATGTCCATTTCTGACTTTTTTTTTTTGTCATTTATAATTGTTCTAATTCTCTTGCAAAATGAGTTTTATTTTCAAGTAGATTCATATAAAGGACTTCCAGGACAAATATAAACATTCAATATACTGAAAATCCTAAAACTGAAATGGGTAAGAATTTCCAGAATTAACTAAAGCTGCATTCAGATTAAATCAGAATTAGTAACATGGGACTACATGAACTAAAAGATTATAATGCTGTGACTCTTACTGGAAACATTGCTGTTCTCTAATGTTTGCTCTTCCAGACTAGGGAAACTTTTTTCTTAAGATATCTGTGACTTACAGAAATGTAAAAATATTCATTTGTAAAGAATTCAAAACATTCAACATTCCTTTCTATCTGAACCCTCTGAAACTCAAAAGGTCTCAGTAAGTATTCTTTATTCCATGGCAATCTTAGTTATTTGCATAAGTTCAATAAGAATCTGTTCTCCTTGGGGTGCCTGGGTGGCTCAGTGTTAAGCATCTGCCTCTAGCTCAGGTCATGATCCCAAGCCCAGCATTGGACATCAGGCTCCTGCTGAACAGGAAGCCTACTTCTCCTTCTTCCCATTCTCCTGCTTGTGTTCCCTCTCTCCGTTTCTCGTTATGTCTCTCTCTGTCAAAAAAAAAAAAAAATCTGTTCCCCTTGTAGCAGGACACTAATGGAAACATTGGTTATTTTACCAAGCCTTTGACTGGAATGTCATATTTGAGATAAAAGCATAGACTCAGATGTGACCAAACAGCTTAAGGAATTGAGATTGGCTTTATGAAACCTGGAACCATAAAGCCCCTTGGAACTGTTGGCCTGATACTTTGCTTACAGTTCCAAGAAGCTTCACCAGGTGAGTAAAGAATGTCACTTCCTGGCAGGTGCAGGAAATTCAGGATACTTTTGGGTCCTTTAGGAAGAGGACTTCGCCCAAATCTACAGGTATTGTGGGCATGTCTGATGGCAAGTACTTGGCTTGACTTCTGGCCTGGAGAGGCTACTAAAAGTTCAACCTAGAGATTCCTTATAAGAAGTTCCAGCAAAGCAGATTCTAAAGTATCTATATGATCACTCACTGTTCGTACTGATCTTATGTAAATAATTAGGCCAAGTCTATTAAAACTGGACTTGTTTTTCAAATAAATTAGTCCTGATTTGGCTATCTCTGGAAATGAGGGTTATTTTAGAATGAAAAAAATATGTTTCAATAACACACTTTTGTGGATGTTAAATTATAGATTTGATTGTCTTTAAAAAATTTTTTTTTTCCTAAGCTGGACAACTTAAGGTAAACTTCAGAGAAGTTGCATGATGGCTCATTTAGATGATCTTCTTGCTTTTTATTTTGTGGGGATAATAATAGGACCCCATGGCACATGATTAAACAACTGGAGAATGCGATTGATTTCCCAACAATCGTATAACTTAATTATTGCCTTGACCAATTCTGTGTGGCTAGGATAATGAAATTTCCTAAAAGCCAGAAACATACCTCAACCCATAGGATTTACTATGGATTTGTGGAGATAATGGATGACCCCACTTTCTTTATGATTGGATTGGATGATGCATTTGGGACTCCCCTTATCTCTTGACAAGTTTTCTCCCACTTGTCAGTGATCCTTTGTAATTAGGATATTGTTAATGCTGGACCTCAAAAAGGTTTCTTAATGGTTTCATCCCTTAGTCATTTCTAACCTAGAAGCCACCTCTATTGAGGTACAGTTGCAAACAAAGGCTTTAGCTAAGCGTAGAACAGTCCTGGTAAAGGTGTCTCAAGGCTCACTATGGGACACTCCCTCATTGTAATTTGACTTCACATCAGGTCTAGAATATCTTAAAGACCAAAGGCCATCGATGGATAATTGGTGTCTGATATAATAAATACAAGGCTACATTTATAAATATGCCTAAAATAATACTTAAAACGTGTCAGATTTTAAACCTAGTTATCCTTATGCCTGGACCTGACCATTGTACTTCTCTATAGAGAATAACTGTTCAGAGGTAATTGATTTTGCTTACTCTAGTTGAACAGATTTAAGATGCCCCTATTAAAATTACAAATGACAGTTGGCTTAGTGATGACAATAGTTTTCATTGAAAAAAAAAAAGGAGTAAGAAAAGCTGAGTATGAACTGAATAGACCAATATCTTGTAATGAGATTGAAGCAGTGATCAAAACCCACCCAAAAAACAAGAATCCAGGACCTGACAGATTCCCTGGGAAATTCTACCAAACATTCAAAGAAGAATTAATACCTATTCTCCTGAAGCTGTTTCAAAAAATAGGAACAGAAGGAAAACTTGCAGACTCTTTCTATGAAGTCAGCATTACACTAATCCCCAAACCAGGCAAAGAGGAGAATTTCAGACCAATATCCCTGAAGAATAGAGATGCCAAGATTCTCAACAAGATCCTAGATAATAGTTTCCAACAGTTCATAAAAAAGATTATCCACCATGACCAGTTGGGATTTATCACAGGTATGCAAGTGTGGTCCAACATTCACAAATCAATCAATGTGATAGAACAAAATCAATAAGAGAAGAGCAAAGAACTGCATGGTCCTCTCAGTGGATGCAGAAAAAGCATTTGACAAGATACAGCATCCTTACCTGATTAAAACCCTTGAAAGGACAGGGATAGAGAGAACATTCTTCAACTTCATAAGATCTATCTATGAAAAATCCACAGTGAATATCATCCTTAATAGGAAAAACTGATAGCCATTACTTTGAGATCAGGAACACAACAAGGATGCCCACTCACCACTGTTGATAAAAATATTACTAAAAGTCCTAGCAACAGAACTCAGACAACAAAAAGTATTAAAGGGTATTCAAATTGTAATGAAGAAGTTAAACTCTCTCTCTTCACAGATGACACGACACTTTTATATGGAAAACCCAAAAGACTCCACCCACAAACTACTAGAACTCACACAGCAATTCAGTAATGTGTCAGGATACAAAAATCAATGTACAGAAATCAATTGCTTTCTTATACACTAACAATGAAATACAGAAAGGGAAATTAGAGAATCGATTCCATTTACTATAGCACCAAGAACCATAAGATACCTGAGAACAAACCTAACCAAAGAGGCAAATAATCTGTACTTGAGAAACCACAGAATACTCATAAAAGAAAGTGAAGAAGACAGAAAAAGATGGAAAATAATTCCATGCTTATGGATTGGAAGAATAAACATTGTTAAAATGTCTCTACTGCCCAGAGCAATCTATACTTTCAGTGCCATTCCAATCAAACTTGCACCAGAGTTTTTCAAAGTCCTGGAACAAATAATCCTAAAAATTTTATTGAACCAGAAATGATCTCAAATTACTATGGAAATGTTGAAAAAGAAAAACAGAACTGGGGGCATCATGTTGCCTGATTTCAATCTTTACTACAAAACTGTAATCACCAAGAGAGCATGGTATTGGCACAAAAACAGACACATAGACCAGTGGAACAGAACGAGGGGCCAGATACAGATCCGCAACTCTATGGTCAACTAATCTTTGACAAAGCAGAAAAAAAAAATACCCAGTGGAAAAAAGACAGTCTCTTCAATAAATGGTGCTGGGAAGATTGGACAGCTATGTGTAGAAGAATGAAATCAACCATTCTCTTACACCATACACAAAGATAAACTTGAAATGGATAAAATACCTAAACATGAGGCAATAATCTATCAAAATCCTAGAGGAGAACATAGGCGGTAACTTCTTCAACATCAGCCACAGTAACTTCTAACAAGACATGTCTCCAAAGGCAAAGGAAACAAAAGTGAAGATGAACATTTGGGACTTCATCAAGGTCAAAAGCTTCTGCACAGCAAAGGAAATAGTCAACAAAACAAAGAGGCAACCCACGGAATAGGAGACAATATTCTCAAATGACACTTCAGACAAAGAGCTGATATCCAAGATCTATAAAGAACTCCTCAAACTCAACACACACAAAACAGATAATCATGTAAAAAAAAAAAAAAAAAAGCAGAAGACATGAACAGACACTTCTCCAAAGAAGACATATGAATGGCTAACAGACACATGAAAAACTACTCATCATCCTTAGCCATCAGGGAGATTCAAATCAAAACCACTTTGAGATACTACCTTGCACCAGTTAGAATGGCCAAAATCAACAAGACAGTAAACAACGTGTATTGGAGAGGATGTGGAGAAAGGGGATCCCTCTTACACTGTTGGTGGGAATGCAAGTTGGGGCAGCCACTTTGGAAAACAGTGTGGGGATTCCTTAAGAAATTAAAAATAGAGTTTCCCTAAGACCCTGAAATTGCACTAATGGGTATTTACCCCAAAGACACTGATGTAGTGAAAAGAAGGGCCATCTGTATCCCAATATTAATAGGAGCAATGGCCAAGGTCCTCAATTGTGGAAAGAGCCAAGATGCCCTTAAACAGACGAATGGATGAAGAAGATATGGTCCATATATACAATGGAGTATTGTGCCTCCATCAGAAAGGATGAATGCCCAACTTTTTATCAACATGGATGGGAGTGGAGGAGATTATGCTGAGTGAAATAAGTCAAGCAGAGAAAGTCAATTATCATATGGTTTCACTTACTTGTGAAGCAAAAAGAATAACACAGAGGACATTGGGTTAAGGAGAGAAGTGAGTTGCGGGAAATAGGATGGGGAGATGAACCATGAGAGACTGTGGACTCTGAGAAACAAACTGAGGCTTTTGGAGGGGAAGGGGTGGGTGGTTGGGAGGGCTGGTGGTGGCTATTAAAGAGGGCACGTATTGCATGGAGCACTGAGTGTGGTGCATAAACAGTGAATCTTGGAACACTGGAAAAATAAAATTAAAAATATAAAACAGGTTCAGGAGTCCAAATTCAATGACATTATACTATGCATTTAACTTACCTTCCTACATGTCACAAGACCAATGCACAAAACAGACACACAACAAACACAAAATAATAAAGGGTGAAAAGTTAATGAAACAAATGTGAAGTCAGTCCCTGATTGCAGCTGAGATGAGGCCTCCATCTGATCCAGGTCATCTCTCAGTCTATGCTGCTTATTATGTTCAAGCAGTGGAGGGATTTCTGTTATGTTCTGAGATCAAGGATCAAGCAGGCAGAGCCTTTGCTTTTTTTGAGGCCCTCAGATGTGAAAGGCTCAGTGTTTGGAGAGTCTGACAGTTTGCTGCAAAAGTCTTCCCGTTTTAAATGAGTTTAATCAGTTTTGGACATTTGAAGCTCTCTCTGATTCTGCTGGTTATTAGTTCAGTGTGTTGTCAGGCTGTGCCAGTTTTGGCAAGATCTGGTCTTAGCTGCAGTGCCTTTGGCTGCTTATATCACTGCTTAACATGAGTGACTCCATTTTGCTCTCTCTTAAAAAACAAAACAAAACAAAACAAAAAACTGGGCATGCTGTAGTTCTCACTTGTGCTTTGCAATTGTCAAAGCCTTAAAAATTAATATTAATATTGACTCCAAATATGCTTCCCTAGTCCTACATGTCCATCGAGCAATTTGGAAGAAAAAGGGATTATTATCAAACTGTAATTCCACAATCAAGTTCAGGCCTAAAATTATTACTCTTCTTAAGGCTATACACCTACTTAAGGAGATAGCTGTAATTCACTGCAAAGGACATTGAAGGATTATGACCTTAGAAAACAATGAAAGTAATATAGGGTTTATAGCAGGCCATGGATTTGGGCAAATTTGGGCAAAAAGGCCATGGAAGTGACAAAAACTTTGCTAAGAAAATTATCCCTAGATTTGGACTCCCTTGGTCCCTACAAAGTAACAATGGACTACCTTTTATCACACATTAAAAAGATGGACCTCCACAACTGAATAGCCCTTGGTGACTTTTTTTTTCCAAAGATTTTGTTTACTTATTTGACAGACAGAGATCACAAGTAGGTAGAGAGGCAGGCATAGAGAGAGAGGAGGAAGCAGGCCCCCTGTGAGCAGAGAGCCTGATTTGGGCCTCAATCCCAGGACCCTGGGATCATGACCTGAGCCTAAGGCAGAGGCTTTAACCCACTGAGCCACCCAGGTGCCCCAGCCCTTGATATCCTGACTGCAGGTACAGAAGCCCAGAATTGGAGCACTGTCTCCTAACAAGACCCAATGGTTATACGGTGCTAACATGTGTTCTTGGCTTTGCCCAGGCTGGATAGTCCACTGTATTCTGGGTTTTGCCTGGATTTGTGGATGCATTGTTAAAACCATTACTAACCTGGCCAACCTCCCAAAACCTAAAACAATGGTGAACTCATTCTGTGTCTCATTGGTATAACAAACTAACATCCACTTTTGTTCCCCTTTGGGACTGGAGGGTGTTGTTTGGCACATGAAAGGTCTTAACAAGTATGTGGTTGAGGACCTTAGTTAAATAACTCAAACATAAATGTGTAAAGCAGTTTTACAAAATAGAATGGCCTCCCTTATATTCTGAAACTTCACCAAGTGGTCACGGGCTTTTCCCAAGAGCTTCTGCCATCAGACACTTCCCATATTCCGTCAAAATACCTTTCCCTGGGGAGACACCAGAGATTATCTGTTCAAAAACAATATTCAGCTGGATACATTTTAGAGAGATGATTGAGTTGTTAAGGATTTGTGAATTAGTTGACATCTTATCTATCAAATAGAAAGGAACTCCTTTGAGTAGTAAGAGAGGAAATGTGTCCAGTGAAAGAGAAGGAAAAAAGGAAATTCTTAGCAAAAAATCTATTGTTGTAATAAAATTCCCTTTCCTGAGAGGAAGGGAAAGGGTCTACTAGCAAATGTTCCAGTGATGACTGGGAATTGCTCTCTTGACTGGTTAAAGGATCCATTCCTTGGGATTATTAAGTCTTGTTAAATTATAGGTCTTGGTTTACTGAGTTGATGCCTTAACTTTTTTTTTTTTTAAGATTTTATTTATTTATTTGTCAGATAGAGAGAGAGCACGCAGGAGCGAGCACAGGCAGACAGAGTGGCAGGCAGAGGCAGAGGGAGAAGCAGACTCACTGCTGAGCAAGGAGCCCAAGGAGCCTGATGTGGGACTCGATCCCAGGATGCTGGGATCATGACCTGAGCCGAAGGCAGCTGCTTAACCAACTGAGCCACCCAGGCGTCCCTTGATGCCTTAACTTAAGTGGCTTTGTAGGTCCCTATAACCTTTATTTTTCACAATTCCCCTTTTTGATCGGACTTACCATTTAATTTAGAGATGGGATCAAAATGGGAGGCATTGACACTACTTTCAGCTCCTGTTCAGTATTTCTCACAGTTTTTGTTGATCCTTTGTGCGGTATAAAACATCATGCCATGATGTTTTTGCTCAAAATCTGTGATATTCACAGGTTATGATGTCAGGTTCACAAATTTTGGATCCGTCACCCTCTTGATTCTTTTTTGGATGGTCCAGACTTAGGGAGATTATTTGCTCAGTGGTTAGCATCTGGATCATGCATTTACAAGTTCTGAGAGAATACAATGTATGAGGCAGATTATAATCTTTATAAGCAGGAAATTTTTCACTAATTGGAATGCACTTTGAAGCTATGGTTCCCATGACACAAGCCAATCAAAATCACAATAAGTCAAAGAAAGACCCCAGTGAAGGAGTTACTTTTTTAAAGCTAAGTGGCTTGCTCAGTGATCTTATGTAGCTGTGTTTCAACCTCCTGGGAAGTGTTTATCTAGGTGCACCTCATGGTGTTGGTCATAGTATAGACACCTCCATGCTCAGCTAAAAGCTAACCATTTACAACCTTATTGTCAGGAGAATCCTTGGCCAGGATATCTAAGATTCTGTCTTGGGCAGCTACTGCCTTAGCTACATGTTTTGGACTATCTTTAGGGGATAAGAAAAGGGTCCTGATGAAATTGCCATGTAATTTACTCTTAAACAGGGAAGAAGCACCCTGCCAAAGGAAACAAATCCTTAATCATGAATGTCTCCTTGTTGGTCTTTTTAAACTCAATGATATAAATTCAGTGGAATCATCCAATGAGATGTCTTATTTTGCTTATGGAAAGTGAGTGATAGAATTTGAATTTTCTCTTATCCTGAAGGGAAAGGTTATTTTATTTTTTAATTAATTAATTAATTTATGTAACAGAGAGAGAGAGAGTGAGAGAGAACTTCAGCACTAGCAGGGGGAGTGGCAGGAAGAGGAAGAGGAAGAAACGGGCTCTCCAGTGAGCCTGATGTGGGACTCGATCTCAGGATGCTGGGACCATGACCTGAGCTGAATGCAGATGCCCAACCGACTGAGTCACCCAGGAGCTCCAAGATGAAAAGTTCCCAATTTTTTTTCCCATTGTGGGATCTTCAATGTGGGTCATTCTTATATGACTTTTATGATCTTGAGCTATGTTACCTCTATCCCTACCTGTGGAGGATTTTTAAGAAAGGATGCTGTATTTTGTCAAATGCTTTTTTCTGCAACTATTAAGAGGAACTTATGGTTCTCATCCTTTCTTTTATTAATGTGGTGCATCACATTGGTTGATTTGCAGATATTGAACCACCCCTGCAGCCCAGGAATAAATCTCACTTGGTCATGATGAATAATCCTTTTAATGTACTGTTTGAGCTCTTTTACTAGTATCTTGATGATAATTTTTACATCCATTTTCATCAAGGATATTGGATAGTAATTCTCTTTGTTAGTGGGGTCTTTGGTTTGGGGATCAAGGTAATCCTTGTCTCATAGAGTGAGTTTGGAAGTTTTCATTACCTTTCTATTTTTTAGAACAGTTTCAGAATAAGTATTCTTTTTATTTAAAATAAATTAGCCAACATATAGTATCTCATTAGTTTTTAATATAATGTTCAATGAACACTAGTTATGGATAATTCTTCTTTAAGAATTCTACTTTATCCATATTCCTCTTTAAATGTTTGGTAGAATTCCCTGGGAGTGCATCCAGACCTGGATTCTTGTTTGTTGGGAAATTTTTTTGATTACTGCTTCTATTTCCTTGCTGGTTGGGGTCTATTCAAATTTTCTATTTCTTCCTGTTTTAGTTTTTGTAGTTTATATTTTTCTAGAAATGCATCTATTTCTCCCAGATTACCAAATTTTTTGGCATATAATTGCTCATAGTATTCTCTTATGATTAGGGCACCTGGGTGGCTCAGTTGGTTAAGTGACTGCCTTCAGCTTAGGTCATAATCCTGGAGTCCCAGGATCAAGTCCTGCTTCAGGCTCCTAGCTCCACAGGGAGTTTGCTTCTCCTTCTGACCTTCTCCCCTCTCATGCTCTCTCTCACTCTCTCTCTCAAATAAATAAATACAATTTAAAAATTATATTCTCATAATTATATTTCTTCAGTGTTGGTTGTGATCTCTTTTTCATGGCTTCATTTATTTGGGTCCTTTTTCTTTTCTTTTTGATACATCTGATTGGGGTTTATCAATCTTATTCTTTCAAAGAATGAACTCTTGTTTTAATTGCTCTATTCTACTGTTTTGTTTTTTCCTTTCTATGTCATTAGGTCTTCATTAATTTTCGGTAAACTTCATTAATTTTCTTCTCCTTCTAGACTGAGGTTTTATTGAGCTTTTCCTAGCTCTTTTAAGTGTAAGTTTGGCTTTTCAATCTGGGAGTTTTCTTATTTCTGGAGGGAGGTTTGTATTTCTATATACTTCCCTCTGATGTTTGTCTTTGCTGCATCCCAAAGGTTTTGAATGTCATGTTTGCATTTTCATTTGCTTCCAATTTCCTGGTTGGCCCATTTAGTCTTTGGTAGGACATTCTTTAACTTCCATGTGTTTATGGTCTTTCTATTTTTTTTTTTTTTCTTTTGTTTGACCTCAAGTTTCATAGCATTGTGGCCTAAGAATATGCCTGGTATGATCTGAATGTTTTTGTAATGGTTGAGACCTGATTTGTGACTAAATATATGGTCTATTCTGAAGGGTGTTTCATGTACTTGAAAAAAATGGGTATTCTGCTGCTGTAGGGTGGAATTATTTGAATATATTGTTAAGAGCATTTGTGTCATTCAAAGCCCTTGTTTCCTTGTTAATCTTCTGTTTAGAAGTTCTGTACATTGTTTTGAGTAGGGTGTTACAGTCCCCTCTCATAACTGCTTTATTACCAGTGACTTTCTTTAATTTTGTTAAAAATTGATTTATATATTTATATATATTTATATAATGTAAATATGTATAATAAAAATTTATATTATATGCTATATATAATATTATATATGTTATATATTAAATATTGCATATTTATTTAAATGACATATTTATTTAAAATATATTAATATTATATATTTATAATTAATATATTATATATTTATATATTTGGATATATATATTATACATTTTGCTACTCCCATTTTAGGGGCATTAATATATATATTTGTTAGATCTTGTTGGATAGACCTCTTTGTTGCATCACAATATATGTTTGTTGTTGCAACACAACATATAATGCCCTTCATCTCTTATTACAGTTTTTGATTTAAAATCTAGTTTGTCTAAGTATGGCCACTCCATACTTAGAATTACCTTCTGTTCTTTCTTTTGGGGTGAATTTCTCTATCTCATCACTTTGTCCAGTAAAGAAGAGAGAATAAGAAAAGAAAAGAAAAAAAAATCACAGCAGCAACAAAACAGGAAAAAAAAACAAAAGAAACAAGATTCTGGGTGTTTTTTTTTTCCTGTTTGTTAAAAGAAATATATATATATATAACATTAATACGTATATATTAAATATAAATATAATTAATATGTAGTTAAACATATAATTAATATATTAATTACATAATTAATGTTTATATATTAAATATATTATGTATTATGTATATGTTTTCTTTATTATATCTGTGTATGTAAATATAATGAAGGGAACACTATATATTTAAAAATATATAGTGTATATAAAATAAAAAAATTTTAAAAAGGAACAAAAACATTGAGAAATAAGAAAATAACTGAAAAAAATAATAAAGACTAAATAACAAAAATACAAAGGATGCTATAAAGTGATTTCCCCTAGAGCTGAGGTCTTGCAGCCCTCTATCACCAGTAAACTTGGGGAGCAAGTTGTTTGTGCAGGACTTCTGGGGAAAGGGCCTGTTTCCCTGATTCTCAGGCGGACTTGCCCTAGTGCAAATACTTCTTCAGGGCACAGTGTGGCAGGGATCAGATTAGGCAGCTCCTGACTCCACTAGGTGGCACTGTTTTTTCCCCTGAAATCTTTCAGCACCAGCGGGGAATGGGGTAGGGTTATGAAATGGCTGCACTGTTATCTCTAGACCCAGAGCTGAAAGTTAACACCCCCCACACACTCTTCACTGAGCCCACACAGAAAAGAAATCAATCAGTCTTGTCTCCCCAGTTTCTGTCAGAACGCCATGTTTACGTGGGCTGTGACTGAGCATTTTTATCTCAGATACCTGACTGAGTTTCAAAACTCCAAATTTTAGGGACTCCCATGGTGTCGACTTGTGCTATTCCTCTGGGGGTGGGTCTTGCCACATTTCTACTTTTTACTGGATCCATCCAGGAAAGTGATCATACAACTGTGCAGTGGTTCACGGTTTAGGTGTATGTCAACACAAAGCAAGAAGTGTACACCTACACTCACTATTCTCAGCCAGCTTCCCCGCTACTATGCCTGGGAACTCTGCTGCACCAAGGTAACACCCATTCTTCTTGCAACCCTGGCAATCCTTAGACCATGCTGTCACACCTGGGATTCTGCCCCCTTCACCACCTGAACACCTTTAAGGCAGGTACATTTCCCACTATAGCAGACTTCTAAAAGTTCTGATTTTTGTGTTCTGCTGCTTATAATACTTCAGGGTAGCAACCTTAAGTAGGATCCCTCCCCTCCACCATATCCTTACCTCTATCACACCTGATTCAAGTCTCCACACCTCATATCTTCCAAATCATGGTTGCTTTTTCACTTGTAGCTTTGCATTTGTTTTCTCAGATCTCCCATTGAGTTCTCAGGTGTTCAGAATGATTTGATAACTTTCTAGTTGTATTCAAGGTGCAAGACAAACTTAGGGTACCCTGACTCCTGTGCCATCTTAACTCCTCCTCTCTTTTCCTAATTATCTTAACCCTGATTATGGCCTTTTCTTTTGACTCAAATGCTTTCCTTTAACATATTTTCTAAGGGTGATTTACTTGATTTTGTTTGGGAAACTTAATCTCTTCTTCTGTTATGAATAATAGTCTGACTCAATGGCATATTCTTGACTGCAGGTCTATATCTTTTGGCAGTTTTAATATATCATGCTACTTTCTTCAGTCTTCCAAAGTTTCTGCTGAATAGACAAGTAATGGCCTTATGGGGATTACCTTGTATGTAACAGTTTTCTTTTCTCTTGTTGTTTTTAAAATTCTTTTTTTGCCAGTTAAGGTAGATGTGTTGATGTGGACTTCCTTGGATTGATTTAGTTGACTTTCCCTTTCTTCCCTTGAGAACTTTTCAGGTATTGTTTCTTAAAATAAGCTTTTTACCATCCTTCTAACGTTTCTCTTTCTGGGATCCCTAGATGTGATATTATAGTTGATGTCACCGAGTTTCCTTAATTTCTTTTCATCTTTCTTCTTCCTCCTTCTCCTTCTTCATTTTTCTTTCTCCTGTTCTCTTCCTCCCCTTCCTTCTTCCTCCCTCACCACCACCTTCTTCTTCTTCTTCTTCCTTATTCAGCTTGATTGTTTTTCATACTGTCTTCTGATTCACTGATCTGTTCTTCACTTTCTTCTAGTCTACTGTTTATTCTCGCTAGTAATTTTTTTATTTTAATTGTGTTGTTTTTGTGTGATTTGTTCTTTATATATACATATGTAGATGTATATATAAATTTATTATATATATGCATATATATATTTACCATCTCTTTGTATTTATACTTATATATGTAAATATATATATTTATATAAATTTACTATCTCTTTGAATGTGTCACTGAGATCCTCCACTCTTTTTCTCAAGTTCAGTAAATATATTTATGATCATTGCTTTGAATTATCAAACATATTGCTTATCTCCATTTCTTTTAGCTCTGTTGGTGTGATTTTCTCCTGTATTTCATTGGGTACATATTTCTCCCCCATATTTTGTCTACTTCTCTCTGTATGTTTGCATGTATTATGAAAGTCAGCTAGGTCTCCTGGTCTTGAAAGTAGTGGCCTTATAAAGCATAGGTCTTGAAAGTATCTCCTGTTCTCTAAAAGAAGTGCATCAGTTGTGTGTCTTCTGTAGTTTGTATGTGCTATTCTCACTATGACTGAGATTCATTGCCTTCAGTTCTATTGGCTGCAATGGCTCCTTTTTTCTTGTTGTATGTCTCCTGTGCTGTTAAGGGGCTATTGTGTAGCTGCCTTGGGCTTCTATTTGGGTCAGAGAAGCCTGCTGTCAGCTCAGTTTCCAGGGCTGTTGTCACACCAAATTTTAGGATACTCTACTTATTTTGTCCCTTGAGGCTTTAGTTGTTGTATGTGGCCTACAATCAGAACAGATGTCTTCCTCCAGTCTGTCTAAGGGTTGTAGTCACTCTGAAATACTGAGCTTTCTTCTTGTGTTACACATGTCTGGGTTATTTTTAGTGGGGTGGACTGGCAGTCAAATCAGATATATGTCCCCTACTCATTGCTAGGGCTGTAGTTGAACTGGTGTGTGTGATTATCTTGCCCTCTCCACTGGGCAAGAGTCACTCTGGAGTGGAGCTGGGCACCATTGGGGTTACTGGCAGGATGAGATGTGTCAGATGCGACTTTGGATGGACTCCTGCTGTGTGGGGTAAATTGATTGAAATGAGTCCAGTAGAAAACATGAGGGTGGGATGCATGGTATAAGAAAGTTTTATGCTGGTCCCTGGTCCCTATTTGGCCTACATGAAGGATGAGACCTGTATGTGGATGCTTTGGAGATAATTCTGAAGGTGTGGAACTTGTTGGATAGGGTACATCCACAGGAGAACATGAGGGTGAGGATGCAGTGTTTGCAAGCTCTGTGTTAAAAAGTTCACACTGGTTCCTGCAAGTGTTTCAGTATCTAGGCTGGAGGTGGGAAGAGAAGTGGTACCCACCAGGTCTTTTGTACTTAGAGAAGTCTCTAAGGATCCCTGCCCCTATATAGCACTTTTTGATAATTGTAAATGGATCTCTTTCTTGTACACCCCAGGTGATTTTCAGACTGCTGCTACTATCTCAACAGGGCTATTTGTTATGCTGTCTCTGTAATGTCTGGGATTCAGTGTCCTGTTGCTTTCTGGCTCATCTAGAGGTGAGACTGTTGATTTTTGAAGTATGTGGAATGTAAAAACTCATGAGGTTAAGCCCCACTGGTATTCAAAGCCAAGTGATATGAGGACACATTTGCCAATGCAGGTCCCTATTTCTGGGGTGCCTGGTGTGGGATCTCTTTCTCTTCCTTTTCTGTGTTTGTGATGTCCCACCAGTTTGTGGTTAGTTTTGTTATTAACCATGTCTTTACCATTTTTTTAATGTGGCCTCCTCTATAAGATTAACTATGCAGTCTGTTCTGCCAGTCTTTGGGTCATTTTCTGTGTCAGTTGCTCTGATGTGGTTGCTATATAGGTAAATCCATGACATGAAGGAGCTTGGGATCCTCCCACTGAGTCATCTTCCCAGGCTCCTTGAGCTGTGTTAATATAACAACAGCAGCAAAACCCATAAAAGTACAGAGTATGGCAAACTATATAGGTAATGCAAGAAGAAAAACATAAAGGGAATAAAACCAATAATGGATAGTGAAGGAGAATGCAAGAGATGGCCAGGAATTATGGTAAGGATTCTGGTCCATGGGATCATACAGATAGGGTCAGACATGGAGCTCACAATTTGATAGTCTGTGACCTTTACTATCTGTCTCACCTCAGGCAGTTGATTGCATCTTTCATCTCTACACACAGTCATATTAATGGCCATACACTAGAATTAGTATATACAAAAATCTCAGTAAAAACAATATATTATTTTCTTTCTTTTCAGAAATTCAGGAGGATGCAATTCAGGAATATGAAGGGAGAGATATGAAAAAGCAGATGGGTTTCTTTAGTCTATCTTCACATGTCATGAATTTATGAACTCTGTTGGCTGGGGTTACCGATGGTGGTGATGAAGATATGAGTAGCAGTGAGATGAAGTAGATGGTGGTAGAAGCAGAGAGGAAAGTGTGGTTGGTCATCAGTCACTGTCCACCCTGTCTCTTTTAGTAGCTATGTTCTTATGAGCTTCTGAAAAGTCAGGAAAAACAGGCCCTTGGGGTTTTTAGAACTTCAAGTTTTTATTGTTCTTGTGATGCCGAGAGACTTTCCATAGGACCTAGGCAATAAATAACTGTCTTCCAAAATAACCCCTCACAATTATGCCTTCAACAGGAAAGAGAAGAACTTCTCCTCTCATTACAGGAGTTCACCACTTCTTTTGCATTAAATTTACATCTTGTGAGCATTAAATAAAAAATGTCAAATGATGAATTGTCACACTGCACCGATGATACTGTCCCTTACTAAATGTATGAGGCACAGGTTAAGAAGGCAATGTCTTTGACTTCAGGGTGCCTTTATTTTAGTGAGAGAGGGTGACAATAAATAAAGAAGAAAAAGTGCATAGTTACAGACAGTGAGAATGCTACAATGTTACTGGCAGCTTTGTCAGTAAAAACTTTGCAGAATGGAAGAAAGTGGGATGATATTAGGACACTTCCAATAAAAAATGTTCTACTGGAAAAGTTGTCCTTTAGAAATGAAGAAGAAATAAACACTTTCCCAGACAAACTAACACTGGGAGTTCATCATCTTTGCCATACCTTATAAGAAATGGAGACAAACCAAAAGAGACTCTTAATGTCATAAAACAAACTGAGGGGGGTGGGGGAGAGGGGTGTTGGGAGAGGGTGGTGGGGTTACATTATATGTTTAAATAAAAAAAGCTTAAATTAAAAAAAAATAAAAAATTAAAAAAAAATAAAAAAATAAATGGTAAATATTTTCTAGATATTATAAAAGTATGTTAATTAGAAACACAAAAATATATTAAATTATAAATATTACTGGAAAATATATTGTGTTAACGGAATTCGGAACAGTCCAATAGTGTAATTGTGGTGTGTAATCACTTAACTCTAGTATGAAATCTAAAGACTAATATATGAAAACAACTGGAGCTAAAATAATTTCTTAATGGATACACAATGTATAAAGATACAAATTGTGACTAAAACATAAAATAGAGGGGGAGTAAAGGTCAACTTTATTTCTCACTGAATAGTCATTTCAGCTTAAAAGAGATTGTTATAACTATAACATGGTTTGTGGAAGCCTCATTTTACACAAAACAAAAATCTACAGTAGAAGAATTCTTAGAAGATAGCTGAGGAGAAGGATTCTGTGGCCACTCCATCCTACATTTACAATAAGATATAACTCACATTCATGTAAGTAAACCAGAGAGCATTTTCAAGACTGGTAGAACAAACTCCAAAACTAAATGTACAGAAAAAGTCACATCACACAGTTTAGGAAGGGCAGATATAGTGCTCAAGAGCTGACAACAAGAGGTGGGGATTTGCAGACATGGAGAGAGAAAAGCACCCAGGAGTCCAAATGGGGAAAATGAATTCCCATAATGTCTGATTTTGAAAACTAGAGGGATGGAATTCCATGAATTTGTATAACCAGCAGGACTTGGAGCCTGGAGCTTTGAAAAATCAGCTGATTCAGCACTGGGAAAGCTTGAAGGAGAATGACAGCTGGGTCCTTGCTCTTAAGATAGTATGCATTGAGACAATACAGGATCTAAATTTGCAAAATGCCTAGGACAAATGGGAAGGAGAGCTGTTTATAAGGAATTTTAGATGCCAGGTGCCAATTCCCCCCTCCCAGTTTAGACACAGTGCCACCTGGGAGAGAGGATGTTGCATACTTTCTATCTAGCCTGCTGGCAGGGTGCCCCCTCCCTGCACACTCCCCCCTCCCACCTAGGAAGAGTGTCTTAGTGCATATTTTGATAATGCCACGTGTGTCCTCCCAAGTTAACTTGTGCCACCAGCAGCTACCAACCTCCATCCTCAGCCTCTGCATTCCCAGCCAGAGCACTCTCAGGGTGTATCCTCTTGCACACACCAGTCCCCAGCCACCATCACTAACATGCACCATGACCATGGCTGTTGTATCCACACTTAAATGGAGATCTGGTCTAGGAACAGTGGCTCATTGAAAGTTTTACTAAAACCGCTGCCCTGTCCCTAAGCAGACCTTAGGTCACATGCCCTGAGAACCAGCTTGCCTGGGCCTCACTAATACCACACAGTGAGCTATCACACATCACAAGAGACAGTCAGTGAAGTCTGCCCTGAAAAAAAAAGTGACTCACACACAATGCCAAGATGCAAGCTACACACATAGGAGACTCCCCTGAAGTGCCAATTTCTGGTGAACAGAGGACATGTCATTGCAGGGCAATACAGGGCCCTTTTTTCAAAAAGGTATTTCTTTCAAGAGCAAAAGATACAGCTGACTTCCTAATACACAGAAACAGGCAAAATAAAAAGACAGAGAATTCTATTCTAAATGAAAGAACAGGACAAAATCACAGCAGAAGATTTAAGTGAAACAGAAATAAGTGGTGTGCTTGACTGAGAATTCAGACTAATGATTATAAGGATACTCATGGCACCTCAGAAAAGAGAGGAGAACATCACTGAGACCTTTGGGGGGGAAAAAGTAACATACCAGAGATGACAAAATCAATAAATGGAATAAAAAATACATTTTTATGATGGAATAAATAGGAATAAACAGAATAAATGAAAGACATTGAAGAAGACACAGATAGGAATAAAAAGGACAATAGGAATAAATGGAATACATGAAGGAATTGAATAAGACACAAAGAGATGGAAGAACATTCCATGTTCATGGATCAGAAGAAAAAAAAGCATTGTTAAAATGTCTATATGGCCTAGAGCAATCTATACTTTTGATGTCATCCCGATCAAATTCCATTGGCATTTTTCAAAGTGCTGTAACAAACAATCTTAAAATTTGTATGGAACCAGAAGAGACCCCGAATTCCTAAGGAAATTTTGAAAAAGAAAAACAAAACTGGGGACATCACTTTGCCTGATTTCAAGCTTTACTACAAAGCTTTTCTTTCTTCACAGCTTTGGGACCTAGTTAAAAAAAAAAAAAAAAGCCAAAATACAAACAGAATCCAGCATATTGCTCTATTCTGTTCACCTGTCTGATTATATTCTCCGCACCGCCCCCCCCCTTTTTTTTTCTGACTTGTTTAGTGTGTATTTCTCTGGGTTTTTTGTTGTCCTTTTAGTATTTTGTTCTCTTGTTCATCTGTTCTTCTCTGGAAAGAATGACAAGAGAGAAAAATACCTCAAAAAAGAGAACAAGAGGATGTACTGACTGCTGGGGACTTGATCAGTATGGGCATTAGTAAGATTTTAAACACTAGAGTTTAGAATAATCATTATAAATATACTAGCTGGGCTTGAAAAAAGGCGCACTAGAGAATCCATTTCTGGAGAAATAAAAGAACTAGGATCTAATCAAATCAAAATAAAAAAGGCTATTATTGAGATTCAATAAAAAATGGAAGTTCCAGTTGCTAGGATAAGTGAGGCAGAAGATGGAATTAGTGATACAGAAAACCAAATGATGGAGAATAAAGAAGCTGAGAAATAGAGAGATAAACAACTACTGGATCATGAGGGGAGAATCTGAGAGATATGCGATACCATAAAGTGAAACAATATTAGAATAATTGGGATTCCAGAAGCAGAGGAAAGGGAGAGGGATGCAGAAGGTATATTGGAGGAAATTTTAGTGGAGAACTTCCCTATCTGGGGATGGAAACAGTCATCAAAATCCAGGAGGCACAGAGAACACCTCCCCCCCCCCAAAAAAAACAATAAAAATAAGTCAATACCCTGACCTCTAGTACCAAAACTTACAAGTCTCAGAGATACAAGATAAATCTTAAAAGCAGCTCAGGAAAAGAGGTCTGTATCCTACAGGGGTAGAAACATTAGATTGGCAGCTGACCTCACCACAGACAGCTGGAAGGCCAGAAAGGACTGGCATGATATATTCAGGGTACTAAATGAGAAAAATATAGTAGATAATTAGTAGATATATTATATTAGTAAATATAGTAGAAAATATAGGAGATAATTCTTTATCCAGCTAGGCTGTCACTGAAAGTAGAAAGAGAGAAACTAAAAGAATTTGAGGTGACCAAACCAGCCCTACAGGAAATATTGAAAAGGGTCCTCTAAGCAAAGAGAAAGCCCAAAAGTAACATACCAGAAAGGAAGAGACAATATACAGTAACAGTCACATGACAGGTAACACAATTGCACTAAACTTTTATTTTTCAAGAGTTACCCTGAATGTAAATGGACTAAATGCCCCAATCAAAAGACAGAGTATCAGAAGGGACAAAAAAGCAAGACCCATCAATATGCTGTCTGTAAGAGATTCATTTTATTTTATTTATTTTTTAAAAGATTTTATATATGTATTTGACAGACAGAGATCACAAGAGGCAGGCAGAGAGAGAGGAAGGAGCAGGCTCCTGCTGAGCAGAGAGCCTGATATGGGGTTCAATGCCATGACCCGAGATCATGACCTGAGCCAAAGGCAGAGGCTTTAACCCACTGAGCCACCCAGGCATCCCTGTAAGAGATTCATTTTAGACTCAAAGACACCTCCAGTTTTAAAGTGAAGGGGTGGAAAGTCATTTATCATGCTAGTGGACATCAAAAGAAAGCTGGGATGGGAATCATTTTATCAGGCAAATTAGATTTTAAACCAAAGACTGTACTAGGAGATGAGGAAGGACACTATATCATAATTAGAGGGTCTATCCAACAGGATCTAACAACTGCAAACATTTATACCACTAACATGGGAGCAGCCAATTATATAAGCCAATTAATAACAAACACAAAGAAGCATTGACAATAATACAATAATAGCTGGAGACTTTAACACCCCTCACTGCAATGGACAGATCATCTAAGAAGATCAGCAAAGAAATAAAGGCTTTGAAAAACACAGAGATATATTCACAGCATTCTACTCTAAAACAACAGAATACACATTATTCTCCAGTGCACATTGAACATTCTCCAGAATGAGTCTCATCCCAGGTCACAAATTAGATCTCAACCAGGACCAAAAGATTGGGAGCATTTCCTGCATATGTGCAGGAAATGCTCCCAATCTATCTATCTATCTATC